>WBND01000599.1:380983-417709 GCA_013398595.1 Tychaedon coryphoeus | reverse complement strand
GAAGAAGAAGAAGGAGGAGGAGAGGAGCAGGAGGGAAAAAAGGAGGTCTGAACTTGTCCTGTTGTAAAGTTTTCTTCAAATGTCACTAGCAACTGTTGTTGGAAACAATTGTTGCTCAGAGCAGCATTTGGCCTCATCTAGCATAGCAGTTTTTGCTTATTTTGGAAACGCATTTTAGAGCTGGTCACTCAATTTTTTTCCAAATCTTTTGCTGGCTTTTACAAGAACACATTGAAACCCCTTGCTTAACCAGGGTTACTTAAGAGGCTGTGGTTCTAAAAAAAAACAATTTGTGTATGTGGAGGCAGCGAAGGGAACAGCACACACAGAAGTTATGGACTCAGCTAAAGCCAGCTTACTCTAGGAATGCAGAGAAAAAAAATACTTCTCTGCTGTTTACATAACTGGAATGTTTCCCTGCTTATAAGCAGGTCAATACTTCTAGCACTGGCTGTTCAACAGTGCCAAGATGGAAAGTCTTGTTTCATTCAGGTGCCTCAAAGTACAACAAATGTGATAGAGCAGCCTTACAGTTTATCATAAAATATGCCATTTACTAGTGCAGCAGGACATGTTCTGTTGTAAGCCATATCTAGCCTGTCACCACAGGAGCTGAGCTCTTGAGTGTGCTTGTGCATGCTGTTAACCTGAACAAAGTCAGGAAGAACAGAGCACAGGGCATGTCTGAGAGCTGAAAGTCTGTTTCCCACCCATCCTAAAGACAGACAGGGTGGGAAAGCTCACTCCCAGAGGTATTGTTTAAACATAACAATTGTTAGGTCAGAGCCTTGGAACAGCAGACAGACCTGGAGATACCACCCAGGGATGGGATAATCTGAGAGGCCTATACAGACAGCAGAAAAGGTTTGGAAATGATAGTGGAGGAACCCCACCCAGATTCCAAAAATAATGCAGAATAAGATTCACTCTGCAAACATCTGAAAGGTTTGTACAGACTTTTACAAGTTCATGGTAACTTGCAATTGTTATTCTATTTGTTTTCAGGGCCATTTCTTAATCTGTTTCCCTTTGCACTGACCTGCTCAATTAAAAAAACTTTCTTAAAGAAGCTTTCCATTCAAGTTGGGACCAATGAAAAGCATATGCAAAGAGGATATTCAACATCCATTTTAAAGAGACAAATTCATATATTTGAAATACAGTGAATATTTCTGTTATGATGGCTCTTATTTTTCCTACTGCTTCCATCTGATAAGATGATGCACATGAGTGTAGATTCATACTAAAAGCTTGGCTGGATCACAGCCATGATACTTGTCTTAGAGAATCTGAGGTACAGAGAACAAACAGATTTTCACCATTCTAGTGTCAGTTAAATCATAAAATGTCTTTGCATAGAATTAGCTCTTTCTGTCAAACTGACAAGGATTTTTTAGACAAAGCATTAGCAGTGCAAAGGCAGAGGACGGCTGTGCAAAATCCTCTAGATTTCTAGGACCATGATATAGTTAATCCCCAATGTTTCTGGCTTAGTGTGTTGGTTTCTGAAGTTTCCTTTTTCCTTTCTCTTGAATAAAGGTGTTAGGCCGGTAGTGAAGAGACAGCATAGTTGCAATAATGTGCTCCCTATGGGGATGAAGTGGCTGAGAGAGGCTGGCACAAAGTTTTTGTCTCCTGCAATTCATCCTCATACAGGCTTCTGCCCTGTAAAAAGTGCATGAGGGCATAAAAACGTGATGGTGGTTGCCTAATCTCCCACAGGGGAGAGCAAGGGCTTCCTGAGCACTTCTTTGGCTGTTCATGTGGAATCATCTGAGATAACTTAACCTCTTATGCTTAGGTTTTAAAATACTATTTATGCTTTCTATTTGTCAACAGCTCATCCAGGAAAGAGTAGCCCAAAGAAGATGGTTCACTTTTACTTGAGTTCTTCACTTTTTGCAGCTGTGTGAAATGGAGGACCATTTTGGTCAGGCTCAGAAAAGAATTTGTATGTCATCAAGTATTGCCAGCCAAAAATCTTCACAGCTATAACTAGACTTTGAAAGCTACATCACTGACCATGTGACTGGGTCCAATATGGATCTAACTCTTTGTGAAGTACCTGGAAAGCCAAGGACAAATCAGATATCTTTACTTAAAAGCAAACACATGTAACTTAGATGTATTGAGAAGAGAGGAAACAAAAGTCATAGCGTATGTTTCAGAGTAAATTTATTTTTTGTGACATAAGTGTAAGGAAGAAGAATTCCTTAGTTAGTCTGCAAGGGCAGAATAGATACGGCCAATACATACTGAACAGGTCATTATAGAAAAGTGTATGTTCACAGGATGAGAGACTGAGGACTGCTTCTTCTGAAGTCCAGCTACTCCGTGAAGACTGCATTAAAGCCTGTAAAAATTTTAGTGATGCTGGAAATGAACACAATTAATTAAATCTGGTGTCCCAGTCCCTTACGTTTTTCTAGTCCACTAGTCTGGTTTCGTTTGCCCTCCCAAATTCATATCTACTGCTATGCAGGCTTCATTTTTCTCTGTTGTAAGCTGTGTATAATCAGTCTAGGCTGAAACAAAATTCTTGCCTTATTTCTCTTTTGAAGTTTCCAGCAGTGCAAGAACAGCTCCACAGACAAGAATTTTGTAGAGTAAAGCCTTCTCCAAGCTCTAGCCATATAACTGCACCCATGAAGAGCAGTAGGAGAGACCATGGGCTAAGATGGAGACTTGGCAAAGTGTCTTCTATTCTTCAGCTGTTGTACTGGCACAGGATTCCTGATGGAGCCATTGGCAGGCTGTTTCTCACAGTCTGTGTGTCACTTAGGAAGCAGAGGGGAACAAGTCTCACTTTTCAATCAAATTGCTTGTGATTAATTCAGACAGATTTGACAGCAAAAAGTAAACAGCATTTGGCAAAAGTCACTCTCAATGAGAGTGTCGTTAAGAAAGTCACTCACAGAGAATATGCAGACAACTTTCCTCTCTCTCATTTTCCCCCCAACCACTACAACATGAAAGACTATAATTTAGGTTTGTTTTCCTAAAGTTATGATCCCCATTGCTACCACATCACAGATTTACCAGAAGAGTCATTTCAGCTTCCAGCTAAATGAGGCAGGATTTTTGGACATCTGCCCTACTTGATTGATGCAAATATATGCTGGAAATAGACCACCAAACCCCAATGTTAAAATACCCTAAATAATGTTCCATGCAGAAGAAAAGAGGGAGACAGAAGAGAGCTGGAACTTCAGGCTAACACTGGAAGTCTGCACCACCCAGGCGTGAATGTCCTGTTAAGTAAGTGGGAGGTCATCTCGGCATGTCACCTTGTCATCAATGCAAAAAACCTTGCTTAGAATGCTCTTAGTATAAAATGAAGAGTAGGGTTTGGATGTGAATGGATGAGCAGAAAGCATGCTTCAGTTAAAACTAGGGATGTACCTTCCCCCCTTTTAACAGCAATAGCCTCTCTTCCCTGGAGGGGCTACAGCACCATCTGTGGGATGATGTGGGAACTGGCCAAAACTGTTCAACTCATGACACTGTGATCCAGTTGCTGAGCATAAACTAATGCCCACAGCATTTTTTTGACATGGGGCAGAAAATATCCTCTTTTCTCCAGGGAGAAATGGTTACCTGGAAAAGACTTGGTCCAGCCAAGCCACCCACAGCCTGGTGTATACAATAGCTGTGTCTCCACCAAGGCTGGTCTCTTCCTTCTGCAGAGGTGTTCCTAGACACTCCCAAACTGAGCAGGCTCAAAGGCAGCAGTGACAAATAACAACATGCCAGTGCACCTATGAACAGTGTGTTTCTCTATCTTCATGCCAACGAGTGGGAAATGTTTGAAGCAGAGTGAAGTTTCTGGGAGACCTACATGTCTTTCTCTTTTCCTCATTTGCTTGCTTTTTTTTTTGACAAGTACCACTTTGGTCCCAGCTGGAAAACCCTCCAAGACCATCAATGCTGAAAGAAAACAAGTCTGCTATATAGAAGGAAGTACCTTGGGTGCTGCAAATACTCACAACTAAGCAGCAACCATGGAAAGCTGTGGGAAGTGCATTCTGGAAACCAGCATTCCAGCAACTGCTTCCTGTAAAGATTGCTCTGAAATGTGTAGAAGGCCCTATTTCAGTGCATTTGCTCTTGAAGGCAGAAAGTCAGAGAACAGTAACTGCTCTTGCAATTGCATGAGAAGAGTGAGTCTAGTCTTTCCACTAAATCTGAGCAGTGAGACACGCTGTCATACAAGAATGACAACAAAAGCTCTTCTGATGCAGATTTCAGTCAAAATTTTCTGTGCTGTCTTTCAAGAGGATAAAGATAGCAAATAGAGTTTTCTCTCTCAGGAAGCTAACTCGTCTTGTGGATCAAGAGAACAAATGCAGAGTGAGGTGAGATGAGTGTCTGTACAAACTCAGCACTGCAAGTCAGCAGCAGTGGCCTCAACGAAGTGTCCTGCCACCCTCTGGTGATGCTCTAGTGCAACTGCTGCAAGCATTAGCAGTTTTCTTGAACTGCCACTAACACAAATGCTTTCTTAAAATGTGATCCAGACCTGAAAAAGACCAATTTCTGTGGTTTCCCGTCTGATTCTGTTGAACAAAGCATGCTTGCAACACCTAGTGAAGATGGATTAAGTCAGGACTTTGTCCATCTGCCTGGGGGAGAGGAGGCATTTTAAGATATTATTGCTCATTTTACAATCTTTTTTTTTTCAGAGATAGAGATAAGAAAGGCTTAAAATTAGGCAGGCTGCAAATATTCAATTACTGACATACTATAGACACAATGACATTTGAAGCTGATCTAGTGCTCAAGGGCTCTGAATGGAATCTGAGTAACCAGAGATCACTGTTTTCATTACATCCACAAGTTATTTGAAATAAGCAGAACAAATGAGGCAAAGAAAGTCAATAAACCAAACACCTAGTCACTTTGCCTGCTGGCATAATCTCATGTGTCCTTATAGTCCAAGAGGCAGGGTAAAGTAGTAGAAAACAAGTGGCAATTTCCCATTAAGTCTTTTCCAGAAAGACTAGTCTGTTTTGAGACTGCAAGAAAATAGATATCTGAAAGCAAAAGCTGTCAAACTGTGCCATTTCAACACTTTTAAAATTATGTTTATCCAAATAAAATGTGAATCAATAGTAATTTTCATTTAAAGATCAATAATACTTTTTGTTTTTTTTCAGCCCAGTGTTTCTCTGTTTTGGAAGTTTTCCTCTTCATTTCAGGATGGTAGAAGAATGACAATCTTGTCAGCTGAAGAGATGGGAAAATACTTTGTCCCTCTCTTTTCTTGTTCACTCTTCTCTCTGCCTGATTGCAGCATCTGTTACCACTTCCATCACAACTAAGCCATAGGAGGTGGCCCGTTATTTAAGGACCAGGGAGATCCATTTGGAGAGATATTAATCAGAATTGCTGGTGTCACAACATTTCAAGTGAAGGGACAGAGAATGATGCTGAAAGCACTAAGGGCAAAATATAGTTCTGAAGGGCTTTGAAGGGCTGATTCAAAATCCACGGAAGCAGATAAGATGTGCCACTTCTATTTGCTGCTCTTATTTTCCCTTTTGAGGGACTTTATGAGTTGCAATAACATTTTATAATAATTTCACTTTGATCCCTTCCCTCACAAGCCTTTGAGATCACTTGGGGCAAGATGAGAGAGACTGTATTGCAGACCTGGGGAGAGCACCTCAGAGCTCTGAGAGAGGCAACCTGGAGGGTAGCCTCCCCCCCAGCTATGTCCTCCACTCCCTAGATGGCTTATTTCTGGTCAGAGCTGACAGTTTGACATTTGCTTGTTGCTCCCTCTGTCTCAGAGTCAGCCTGCCATGCAGATCAAAGGAGCCCACACATGGCAGCACTTGCAGTGGGTGGCCGTGCCAGAGCCTCTCCTTGTGGGCATCACTAAGGTTCAGCCAAGCTGGCAGCAAAAGCCAGGAGGAGAGGCTGGCATGGATTTTATGACATGTTGTAAATGCAGATTGTAAAAAGTGAAGCCTTATGGTTTTGAGGGAAATCTTCCTACCCTCTAAAGGTTGCTTACATTTCTCGAGGGCTGCAAGTTCTTCTGCTCCAAGGAAAACCCATCTGAAAATACCCAAAATGCTGCAGACCCTATATGAATTAAGGCACTGCACAGATCTTCCTGAGGACTGCTCCATGGGGCTTATTTATAGTAAAACATTCTCCACAGCTCCTGAAAGGCTGACATTGAGAGCAACGCACCCTAAGCATTAATAGAAATTACCAGAGGTACAATCTCCAGCCTTTTCCTCTGGTGTAAATAATTTGAGATTTCCAGCCAGGAAGTTAATTTTAGCAGCCTGCAGCTGGAATGTTCTTTCCAGGAGAAGCAGGCAATGTCGTCTGGCTAGAGAAAGTAGTACCTAACCATTCAATGCAGTATTATTTCTAAGCTCACATGGAAACTGGAATAGTCTCCCTCATAAGATCTCTGCTTGGGGTCTTTTTTTTTCTTTTTTTTTCCTTTTTTTTTTTTTCTTTTTCAGGAGGCACTGAAATGAACAAGTAACGGTTGTACTACTCTGTACAGCCCCTCTTCCTCATACAGTTTTCTTACATCACCATGCTCCCCTCAGTAACAAGGGTGTCTCAGAGGGAATATACCTTGCAGTGTAACAGGCATCACTACAGAGTTGTGGATGGTAATTACAGCCTGAGCCTCAGACTAAGCCTCATACCTAATTATCCACAAAGACTACTATGGCTTCAGGCAAGACATTCCTGCATGTTTGGATGGCTGGGGATAAATACTGGATGTGCTTCCCAGCACACTGACTAGTCTTAGTGCCTTCATAGAATCAGTCAGACATCACATGAAAAAGAAAGAAATGATGCTGAATCAACACAGAAATTAATCTAGAGAATTTGTTCCAGAGAGATATCAGCATGGTTGCTCTAAAGCAAAGGAAAAACTGAGTGTCTAAACAAAGTCTGTAAGGGACAAAACTTTCCTGTCTGAGCAATTCTTCGCATGCTGAGATGCTTGGCTTCCTAACATAGTTATCTTCCTCCTGTCTCAAGTGGAGAGAGGGTTTGGAAATGCCAGCCTGTCTGTAGGTGAGTGTGTTTTGGCTGTACAGGTTTTGGAGGAAATGTCCCTGGGGCTGGTGACAGAGGGAGGGGAAGGGGCAGAGCAGCTGCCTGTGTGGCAGTCTGCTAGTGTGTATGGGGCACACTGACCATGGGGGGCTCACTGTTTAGCCAAAATTTGGAAATGCTATTTGGCATGAATAGATCATCTAGGTAAGCATGATTATAGCTGTGGTCTTTGTCAGTGCATGTGTGCACTGACCCAGGGGTCTGGGGTGAAGGACAAGACTGGGTCACCCTGAGTCAGCACCCCCTGAAAATCACTTCACCTTCCTCTATCTGAAGACAGTGCAGTGAATGATGGAAACACAGCTAAATCTCACCATTGGTGGCTCTGCTAGCAGCAATGAATTCCTGCACTTCAGTGTTTTAAGTTTCAGAGCCTCTTCAGCCAATTTAGAAATAGCTGATTAAAAAAATAAATTCTTATTTTCAAGTTTAACATCTATTTGCCCCCCAATCTTCCTGGAATCAGCAAATAGAACGTAATGCAAATTATGTAAAAAATGAGACTATCCCTTGCGGAAATTCCTCTTCTGAATGTGAACCAGTCACAGTATCAGATGGAACCACGAGATGTCAGTATGTTCCCAAAGAACAAACCACTGGAGATGGTTTAAAACTGCGCCGAAGACCGTCTAAGGTTGCTAATTTCCCCATCAGAAGTTAATATTTACACAAAATCAAAGCTTATGCTGAGTAGGAAAGGACTCACAAGGTTCATTGAGTCCAGCTCCAGGCCCTGCAGAGCATCATCCTCAAGAGTGACACCATGTGCCTGAGAGATTGCCCAAACACTTATGCATCTCTATCAGGGTGATGCTGTGGACACTTCCCTGGGGAGCCTGTTCCAGTGCCCAAACACCTTCTGGGTGAAGAACCTTTTCCTCATACCCAGCCTAAACCTCCTCTGACACAGCTTCAGGTCATTCCCCTGGGTCATGTCCCTGTCACCACAGAGCAGAGATCAGTGCCTGCCCCTCCTGTTGCCCTCACAAGGAAGTTATAACTGCAAAGATGTCCCCTCTCCTCCAGGCTGAACAGGCTAAATGAGCCCAGCCACTTCTCACTTATACAACATGGGTTAGGAGAATGATTCATCCTGGACAATTAAATATTCACATGGGAAAGCCACTAGCATGAATGCACCTGTGTTTTACTTATGGACAGAATCAAGCAGTGGCCACGCTATTTTTAGAATTTAACATTTTTCTTGTCCTCTGTGGATTATATTCCATGAAAGTGCTCCAAGTAGAGAGAAACCAGAAGAAGAAATGAAAATCAGGGCTAGTGTTTACTGAAAATTCTCATGACATCGAGATTGCTGATTCATGGCCATATATCAGATTTTATTGGTTGAGTACTGATAACATTTGATAAATGTTTTGTGCTTTGATTTAATGACCTCCATGGAATTGCTCATGAACAGACTTTGCCCATCTCATAAATCAATGCTGCTAAACACACAAAGCAAATATGTCAAAGAAACCAAGAAGTGATACTCACAAAGGGTGCACTGCTTGTGTACAGACAACTTCAGGAAACAATAGGGACCACCCCAGACCTTATTTATACCTTAGGCAGTCAATCCATTCTCTCTCACCCAGAAGAATATTTACTAAGTTGATAAGATCAAAGGTGACAACAGAATTTAATTATTTGTCTTGTCAAACTGGCAGAAGAGCTCTTGTCAAGATGAACCACACCTTGGACAAGCTTCAATATGTCATTCAGTGATGGAACCTGCAAACCCATGAAAAAGGAAAGCAGCTCTGGAAAACAAATGTCTCAAGAGCTTTAGGAACTGTCTGAGGCTGCATATGGTCAGCTCTAGTTGTTCAGTCTGTAAGACAGGATAAAGCAAGCTCTCTGTATTTGAAGGAGACAAGATAATGTATTCCTGAAGAACCTATTAGGAGCCAAATTCTGCTTGTTTTAAAGCTCCTTGTTGCTAGTCATACCAAGTTTCTAGAGATCATGTATGATCTACAAGAAGAATCCCGGTTTTCTCTCTTTACTTAGCTGAGCAAATTTTCATGTTTTATGTAGGTGCACAGTCGGTTTCCATCAGCACTGCAACAAAGTATTCAACATATGGTGAGTGCAGGTGCTAAAATACAATATCTACTGCAAGAGAATTGTAGCTTTACTTCACTTCTGCTCTGTGTTGTTTTGAATAACCCACGTTGATTGTGATCCGTTCAGTTAGGAAAAGATATACTGTGAAAGTAGTGGGTCAAGAGATTGAAGATTACAGGCATGGAGGAAGAAATACGAAATAGACAGGATATGATATATTTTCAAGTTTTCTACGGAGTCTTTGGCATCTTGTTCAGTAAATCTGAGAAAATGCCCTTCAGGTCTTGTGAACACTCGAGCACTCTGAATACTGTGACTAACATACCGGCATGATGGTTTTCTCAGGCAGGGGTTAGAGAAACTTTATGCATTTTGGGAAGTCCACAGATCCAAACATTTTCTAATCGAACTGCATTAACTGCTACTGAGGTTGAAAAAAGTCATGTCAACCCCTTCCAAGCCCTAAGATGAGCAGCTGTTTCCCTCCTTAGGTCCTTCTTTGATAAGACTTTTTTGCCTGACTCAAGAGAGAGCCATGTTGTAGACCAATACATCATGGACTGTTAGAGTCCTGTATTTTCTCAAGTCTGAAATATGCATCTGTACTTCTGCAGTGCTTAAAACCAGACATAATGAAATGAGGAAAATGGTGCAGTTTAACTGTGTCATGAAGAGGGTGTTGTATTGTTTCAGAACTTATGGAATATGCATCAGTCTCACAGAAAGCCCTCTGGAATAAGTTTCACAATAGAATTTGGTTTCAAGAGCTGAAATTTCACCTGAAAAACTGGAGTTTGCAGGCAGAAATCCCACCGTTACTTTCTCTGTGTATCGTCAAAGCACATCCTGGCATAATGAAACAGTCAAGTGTTAAACTACATGTTTGGAGTCTGAAAAGAGACTGACATTTCCTTTGTCCACAGATTCTTTCCCAGCTGGCTGCATATGCTGTACATCCAAGTTGCTATGAGAGAATAAGCATGGGGCTGAGGGGGAGCTGTCACCTCCTCAAAGGTGCTCGGGGTAGGGAGCAGTGCAGCAGCCTGGGGGAAGGGAGCAGGTGGAGGTGTGCAGTGGACTCTTGAAGTACAAGGCAGGTAAGCTATTGGCTATGATTCCTCATCGGTCACAGAAAGTAAGCATGCTTTCCCAGGGACAAATTTGGCTTCCTATGTATGTGGATGAAAGCCTTAGGCTTCCTTACTGCTGGAGTCTGCTTTCGAGAAAAGTTGTTTTACATTTTAAGTCTCAATTTCTTACAGCTTTTCTGACTGCATCCCTTTCAGACATTAAAATATCACAAAACATGCCAAAGTACTTACCTCCAATTTACAATAGATTTAAATTTCAGTAAATGCTAAATTTAATTTTTAAAATAAAAATCCCTTAACAATGGAGAAAGGCTTCTTTGAGCACTGCAAATGGGAAAAAGCTCCTCAGTAGAAATAATTTAGCATTAGGACTCTTATTTATTCACTCTTCAGAGAGTTTGGAAGAAGATCTGAAGAGTGCCAGGTGAAGTCAGCTAAATTTGCAGCTGTCTCAGTCACAGTCCACACTGGGAAATACAGGTTAAGCCACCACCTAAAAACTGACCAGGCTGCTGCGGCCTTGGTGTATTGAAGAATAGCTGAACATATCCAGAGATAAAGGCAAAATGGTTGCACAAATTGAACAAACTCCTGCTTTAACAGGCAAACAAAAAGTGGAGAGGAATTTTCTTTAATATTTTTGTATCGGAATCTACGTCTTCTCTCCTACTGGAGTTTTTAAAATAAAAACGCTTACGTGGAAAGCTGGTCTAAGATTTTGCCTGAAACATTGTGTGTTTGCTAAATCCAAGGCAGAGAAACGTAACAGGGATTAGAAGCCAGTTCTTCAGACAAAGAAATAAAACAAAAAACTTTCCAAAGACTTCATTAAGTCATGGAATAACTCAGGTGCATGAAGCAGGACCCATTAGAACAGGTTACTGTGTGCCTTCTGCTATTAGTGTTAGTGTTTCCAAGACTGAAGATCCAAGCCTGTCTTCCAGTGAATAACAGCCCTCAAGGTGAAAAACCTTCCTTAGCAAGCAAACAAAAATTACCCTTTTTGCAAATCATGTCTGCTTACCACATTATGAGTGGACATTCCCATTCTTCCCTCTTCCTCTCCAGGCCAAACCAGCCCAGTTACCTTCTGCCATCTCTCATATGCTATATCCCACTGTGCTCCAGCCTTAATCACTGCAAGGACCTTCTCTGATCACCAGGTAGAATATGCATCCTCTTGCTTATTCTCTACGTGGTTTCACTGCATTGTCATTTAAAAGAGGCGACACCTGGAAACTGAAGATCCACTGCTGGCTGTCAAGGGGACAGCACTCCATGCACTGCCATGTTGTCTATTGAGTTGGGTCAGAGAGCAGCTGGCTGTGCTGTGAATTGATAGGAGGCACAACTTTTATACCCTGAAGTCCTCAGAAGCGATTTTTTTTTTTGTGAAGACACTAAAAATATACTTTTTCAAAGACTGAAGAAGTCCAAAGCCTTTGTGTGACTTTCAGAGATGCCTTCTCCAGGGTCTAAATTTCACATGACTGTTCCATTACCTAAGCAAAACAACACTTGAAATGCTTTGGCCAGGGAGAACGCAGCACGTACAAGGATGTTCAAGTATGTTTTTGGTTTATTAGTTCTATTACAGGCACTAGAGCAGATGAATGTAAGAGGAGAAACTTGCTTTATAGTAAAGAAAGAGACCTACAGCAGTGAAAAATTAATTTCCATTCTGTCATGACTCATGAGGCAGCGCTACAGTAACATTAACAAAACATCAGTTAAAGTGGTAGTAATTATTTCCATTGCTAATACTGACTCTGGCTTAACAACATTTACAGGCTTTGTTACACTGTCATAAAATAAACAGTAATATAGAAACAAACCAGATTCACTGCTTTTGTAAGAATGGACTTTTTCTCTATCTCTGCCCTTGACAGAGTCATGCCTTGTAAAGGAAGTCAGAGGTGGAGGCATGAGAACAGCCCATGAAAAATCCCTGGGAGGAGTTGCACAAGGCTTTCAGAAGCATTATATTCAGCAAAAGAAAGGCTGTCGTCTTTGCAGGAGGCACCACAGGTGAAGACTACAGGAGTAGGACTCATTCTGTCCAAGTCAACTCTGCAGATTCCTTTGTGCCACTAAAATGGCAGACTGGTAGGAACTAGTGTCCCTACAGTCAGCATTTTATTTTTCCTGTTAGACATGTTGAACTGGATTAATTTTTTCTTTTGTTTTTTTTCTTTTCTTCTGCTATAAGTGCTCTGGTTCTTCAGCTCTGAGGAGCAGCATTATCTGCCAGAGCCTGTGGCTAGGTGGCCTTGTGGCTTCATATCAGATTATTCAGGATCATGCATTATAAAAACTCGAGGAGAACATGCCTTGACAAAAAAAATGTTGCAGGAGAACACTTTCTCAGGGAAACTTCATAATGATGAGACAAAAAGGCCCTAGACCTTGATTTAATCCTTTTTTTGAGAATGCCCAGTATTATCCAGTTGCCAGATACTAGTTTCTTGAGCTATGGATGGGGTCTTAAGACTGCATGCTCAAAATAGATATTTAAAACATGTAATTTCACACCACATGACAATATTTCTTAGGGGCTGTGATCCTCCACATGAGACAAAAATGCAGCCAAGTCTTAGTCTTCTCCAAGTCTTAGTTTTCTACCGGTGCAAGCTTGATTCCTTTGGAAATGGATGTCTTAGTCTTTGGGAATTTTATAGTAAATAACATCTGAGACCTAGTCCTGTCCTTTTAGTGGAAAACATGGGCAAAGGTAGCAGGTAATTCTGCATATGTGTCCTCAGCCACATAGTGGCTCAGAAGGCAACCTACACAGTAATAGCTCTTTTTCAATATAAAATTTTCATTTCAAAGTGACCTTATAGCATAATTAAACTTCTTATCTGCTTTTGACTTGATTATTATCTCCCAAACTCATCCTCAACCTTTCTTAAGGTGATCTCTAGTTCAGTAACATACACATACCCAATCTACTGCTCTTATGAGCCTCACTTCCTGGAAATTCAAATGCCATGGCCCGCAGAAAGGTCTTGCTGAAAGAGTGAGTTCACTGGAGGTAAATAAGGTGCACAATTTCAGATACGTGCCTGGAGTGCCTCATTCTCATAGAGTGTAAGTCACTTCAACTTTTGTACTCACCATTACCAGGGACTATGTTTTGAAAGGAATGTTGCATTTTGTACCAAGTGAGGTTATTTTTCAGATCAGCTAATGCTCACTGCACTCCTATTTGTCATTCCTCAAACCTGAAAACTTCCTGCAGATGTTTTGGTAGTCCAAACTCAGCTAGACTTGAACTACTTTAAATATAAGTGTAGTTAAAGAAGAAGATTATTCATGGTCTATTCCTCTGAATTATCAGTACTTTTAATATAATAGAGGTCTTGTATTCCAAAAATCTCCTGGGAATTAGCCCCAGGCTGCATTTTGCTTTTTGAGGCCTCCCTTATTTTCGTTAGCATTTGGAAGAGTTTAACTTGGCAATGTCCAATGATCCCTATTAACTGACTTAAAAAAAATAATATCTTTTTAGATAAAATCAAGCGCTTAACACAGTATTATAGAATGGCTATCTAATGATTGAATGAGAATTCAGATTAAAATCAGGAGACTTTCCTTAAATTTTCGTTCATCGCTGGTTTTTTTATATGAGGTTCTACAGAATCATTATTTGATGCACAAAACATACATAGAAAAGGCTTCTGTAGATGACTCCTGGTAGTAATACAAAATCTTGTGAAATTAATCCATATATATGCAAAGAAGTGGAACACATCTTTGCAATCCACTTCTGATCAACAATTTATATATTTTTAAAATTATTGCAGGTATTACTTTACTTGTTTAATATGCTTGTAATGCATATAAAATTCAAAATTAAGGTGTATCACTGCAAAAAATTTTCTGGCTCCTTGGCAGACATTTTAGAGCTCTCCTTTTGCTTGGTGTCAGGATTTGTTCCCTGTGAGTAGTCTGTGTGTGATACAGGGTAGCCCTGGAGAGCCTCATATCCTGCCAGGGGCACCAGCCCTACATGTTGGCTCCCAGGTCATGAGTTACCTGCAGCAGGATGAAAATCTAATAGATATGTTCATTGCTGTTCTACTGTCCCACCCAGCACTCTGTGTGCCCTCTGGTTCTGCTGTCTCATGGTGCTGGGTGCCACCAAGGAAATGATCCCACCTTGAGTCACAGAAGTCAGGGATTTTCTGGCTAGATTTCTTTTTCCACACTCTTGATCTAGTACTAACATGATAACTTACAGGACAGCACCTAATAGAGAGAATCCACTATTCTGGCAAGTTTTACTCTTTGCCTCTTAAGCTGGTTGCACAGTTTCTTGGTTACTGCTGGTGCCCAGTGAATGATGTGGATATTTATTGATTAATGCCTTCATATTATAAATTTAACCACATACAAGAGGTTAAATAGCATTTCTAAATCAGCAGACTGGAAGCAGACTCAGACTGTCTGCACAAAGATAGCAAGAAAGTCACAAGTTGTACTGTAAATTCTGTCCCAACAGACTTTCCTCTGACTTTAGGAACTCTTGATTGGTCCTTAATTCCCCAGTTTGAGACCTCCAGGTTTTGCTTTTTAATTGTCCTGCAAACACCACGCTCTGAACTCTTGCTGAGAATAAATGAAGCTGCTCATATTTTCAGTGGTGTTCAGAGTCGGTGCCTGACCTCACCTAGGGTAGGCAGCATCACAATTTCGTGATGTGCAGCCTCTCAGTGAGGAAGTTTAGGTGACCCTGCTTTGGTTGCACAATGCCATTCCTAACAGAGCAGGTATGTTGGTTGCGTACGCCGTTGGGGTTGGGCTAACCATACCAAATGTCTGTCAGCCAAACACCTTCAAGCACAGATTTTTTTTTCCATTAACACAATCCCCTTTTTCTGAGATCTCCTTCCAACCTATGTAGTGCCTTCATCTTTCAAGGCCAAATTTGGCTTTTCCCCACATCCCTGGTCAACTCCACATCTTTCAGGTTCTTTCCCCTTCTCTGCTGTGACTAGACTACTTTCTCACTTTCTTTTTTATGTTGCCTTCTTTCCTGCCACATGTAATTTGTGCTATACCAGTGACACACCCAGTTTCATCTCTGGTTTCAGGTCCCTCTTCCTTTCCACCAGCTCTGGTGTTGAGGCCAAGTAGCTGCAGCGTGGAGGCGGAGGAATGTGTCTCATCCCACACAGACATCAATGGAGGCTGTGCGTTATCAGAGACAGGTACTACAACCTCAGAGAGAGCAGCAGAGACACTGACACAAAACAGCAGGTCCTCATCAGCCCCAGCTTCTCTTACCTAATTCAACATGAGGTACTGTATGACAGAGTCTAAATCCTCGTGTGCTGGAGAACCACATTGACAGATATGCTCTTGGCTGGCATACAAGAAGGGTCATAGCTCTTTTATCAAGTCTTGTAGGAGCTTGAGCTGGGGCAAAGTGATGCCTCTGAGCTCATGCAAGGGAGAAGAGAGTCTAGACATTACCACAGTTGCTCGAATAGCAGCTGCACAGAAGGGATTGTGTAATTTTGTGCTTCTGACAGGCGGGGAGCAGCCTGTGAGGACTGCTGGAGCACAGAGTGCTATACTGGCAGCACCTTTGCTCTTAAGGACAACGGCTGACGAGGGAACCTCATCGCTTTTCGTAGCAAACACATGTGGTGCTCTGCCTTTTGTTACAGAGCCAGGCCAGATGCGGCACCACTTGCCGAAGAAATGGTGATGAAGCATTCTTGCTGGAAATGTTGATCCATGTTTTCTGGAAAACATTTTGGTCACTGAGTGATGGTGTATGGCAACAACCGAGGCTGGGTGAATATGAGGGGTGAATGAAAGGTCTGGCAGAAGATTATATCACCTGTGTTCCAGGAAAAACCCCAGCATGAGGAGGATATGACATTTAGTGTAAGTCTGTGATTCTGGAATAATTTCTAAATATAGAATTTTCCCCAGTCAAATATGGGAAGTGTTTCTCCCAGTGCAAAGTGCATAGTGACATCCTTAAAGACTTGGAAACCATGCCAGATATATTCTCAGTGTGATGGTGGAAAACCAAGGCCCCCAGGTGATCTCCCAGCGTGAGGATCTTGACAACTGGAAGAGCTTTGATTTATACTAGGAGATGCCAGGCATCTGCAAAGACTTCTGGAAGCTTTGGAATCTAAGTTTTTCTCCCTTTTGAATCAAACCTTAGATCCTCTTAAAAGTTAAGTTGTTAGCAAATAAAAAAAGTGTATTTTAGCCAAACTTAATGCTACACAGGAATGTCATCACAATGTAATATACAGGGGACAATTTTTAGAGCAACAGAGTGCATTTATTGAAGTACAACGGGAGACGTTCGCCTTGAGTAAAGCATCTAAAATCTCAGAAGGTCCTTTGAAATGTTGTGCTTTGTTCCATTAGTTAATTTGCCACCACAGAGGTCTGTCCCTCCAGGGTTTTTCTTTTCTTTTCTTTTCTTTTCTTTTCTTTTCTTTTCTTTTCTTTTCTTTTCTTTTCTTTTCTTTTCTTTTCTTTTCTTTTCTTTTCTTTTCTNTTCTTTTCTTTTCTTTTCTTTTCTTTTCTCTTATTCAGAGAACCTTTTTTCCATTGAATGAAACAGAGATAGCATGTAATTTCTGAGAGTCACTATCCAAAAACTGCATCCTAGAAAAATTATGTCTGTGAATGACTCTGCCAAAGCACACCATTCCTGTGGATGTGGGTTGTTGAACCAACCCTGAAATCTACTGCCAGGGCTACACAAATTAGCTTAGCCCCAGCATTCTCAACTGTTGGGGTTTTATCATATTGTCCGATGTTCTGCTATATGCATCAGCCCCTTGGGCTGGTAGATTATGTAAGAATCTCTGCTCTTATTCCAAAATAAAGTTCAGTTTCCATTTTTTCCAGAAGAGTTTAGAAATGTGACCATTAATAGTGCAGACAATGCAAGGTTACTAACTCCCACAACTCTGATTTTTAAGCCAACAATGATTTTTTTCAGATCTGACTCATGATTTTTGAATGCCTGAGGGACACCAGTGTATTTTCAAAAATACAACTATTCTTCAATTTTTCAGCTTGTTATCTTATTTCCTCAGCCTGACAGAATTGCCTAATTCGGGGACTTTTTTTCCTCTGGATGTTTTGAACCCTGTAGCTCTGTACTGCATTTCTGACATTCCAGAAGCAAGCCCCCAGGAGACCCTGTCATGCATCTGTTTTTGGAGGTGCCTTGACAAGTGTGATACCACACATTAATAGATCCAAAATCATGCTTGTCCACAAAAAAGAAAACAAAAACTCAAGAGAAAAAAAAAACCCAAACAAAAACAACCCAAAACAAAACAAAACAAAACACAACAAAACAAAACAAAACAAAATGGAACAAAAAACCCCAGCAAAACAGTAATTTACAGATATGGAATGTCCCTTTTTGACATCTTTCTGTGATGACGCTTTCTTCAGTATGTAAATTTCATCAGGGAAATCAGGTATCTTTCCTTTTCCAATGCTGAAAGCAGATATGCAACTACTGTAAAGCACGTGTGTTTGCACCATGACTTTTTTGTGCAGCCATCCCACATGCTTTGGTCACTTTACAGATAAAATTAGTTCCTCCTTTTTTCTGGCTCAGTGTCCGGGGAGATAAGTTATGCATTACCCAGACACATGCTCTCATCCCCTTGAGGGGACTCCTGGAAGAAATGCATCCTGTATTGTCTGACCTTTGACAATGTCAGTGAGCGATTTTGCCTCTTGCATGACTGTGCAAGGACTTTCTTTGCTCACAGGAGGCAAAGGAGAGTACTGAGTGGGAAGAAGACAATGCCTCCACTAAAGTGTTGCTGAATTTTTGTGCTGTAGCTCTGGAGAAAGACGATAGGCAGCAGTATTTTAAAGGAGCTTACTGAGATAAGCACATGACCTGGGACAAGCATCACCAGCTGGCATTGGTGACAACAGCTACCAGAGCTAGGGCTGTGGTTTCTACAGGAGAGCTGTAGACAGCTGCTCAATAAGTGCCCAGCTCAGATGGGTGAAGAAAGGAAAGTGATGCTCATTTGTGAAAGGCCTGTCCAGAGTAGTCCTGCTGGTGTGAAAAGCACCCTGCATGAATTTTGTTTGGTCTAAACTAAAATTCTAGGCTCTCTTAAAAAGCGGGTCCCTGACTTTGGTTGGATGTTGTAGCTCCATATATACATGCAGATTGCAGTGGTAAATGGTCCCAATGCTAGAAGATCAACGTGCATACTATTCAGTGGCTTATGAACTCTTTGATGCAGTTTTGGGCTAGGGTAAAACAATTCATAGAGATGGCTTGGATTTTAGAACAGGGCCTCGTCAGAAGGTGATCAGAAGGCTGTGCATCTCGAGTGGTTCAATAGCACAGATGTACACTGGTGGATGGTGGTTGCTGTTATAAAGCCTTCTAATCTTCACCTGGGTAAAAGGAAACTGCACTTTGCCTTACACATGGTACATTATAAAAAAAGTTACAGGAGTTATAGAATATTCTGTGTTGGAAGGGACCCACAAGGATCATCAAGTCCAAATCTGAAGTGAATGGCCTGCATGAGGATCAAACCCACAACTGTGGTATTATTGGCACCATGCTCTAACCAAGTGAGCAATTCAGACTTCCAGCAGAAACTTCACATTTAAAATGTAGAGTCTGGCTTCTGCCCTGATTTGGCTTCAAGTAGGAAGATGCATCCACTGAAGTTTTAATTTAGATTCTACACAGCCTCTGTGTCACAAGTCTTCATAGGGAATGGATTTAAAATGTCCATGGGCTAAAAATCTTCTTTTTCAGCTGAAGGTAGGGTGTGGGAGAGAGTAGTTCGCAGAGCAGCTGCACAGAGAAACTCTGATGCACAGATAAGATAAAGAGCTGAATTGTCAGTGATAGCAATCAAATACTAAGTTCACAAGGAAAGGCAAACTGGCACAGTTTCACTTTTGCCATAGGAATGATAACAGTTTATACGACTTGGAAATTTGCAGACCTTTTCTGAAATTCAAGTCCATCCTGCTTTTTCTGTCTTGCATCTTCAACTATCTTGTAAACACCATTAGAAATTGGGCCACTGGTGTCAATGAAAGCAGATTTCCAGCTCCTGCTGAGGGAGGAGCAGGTCTCCCTGCACACCTCTTGGACATCCCCTGTGTCTCTAGATGGCTGGGGAAGAGTCTGGAAGTTGGGATGCCATGATCCATCCCGTGATGTGGGACAGAGAGGGCTGCAGGGCACAGATGATGGCGTCCTGTGGAGCTGTGTGGTCTGCCCGGGCAGTGTGGATGACTCTGCAGCTTGGCAGGCCTGCTCTGCAGCCACGGGAGGATCCTGCCATGGGAAAGCCCCGCCTGCTCCAGACGTGCCGGCAGGCACTGCTCAGCAGCTGCAGTGCATTAAACTGGTGTTGGGCAGGGGGAAATCCAACCCTGCTGCATGCCTGTTGCACTGGTCAGAGGAGATGAAATTGGCCCAGAGAATTTTTTATTCGTCCAGATGCTCCAGAGCTGCAACTGCTACTCAGAGGAAAAAGGCAAATGCTATGAAAATGTTCAAGGCAAAAGCTCTGACGGAAGCACTGACTGGAAGAATTGGTTGATTAGGCTGTAAGCTATTTTGGGGCCTGAAAGTCAGTGCTGCTTGCCAAGTATGATTTCTAAGACAGGATGAAACCTTGGCCACTGCTGCAAGGATGCTCAGGTAGCTTACTACTCCTGGGGAACGTCTGCACCCCTGAAACCATGCAGGTTTCCCTAACGTGACCTCCTCTCCAGTGACCCTCTGTCCACAGCCAATCCAGGGAGGGAAGAAGGTCCAAGGTGGAGATGTGCTGAAGCAGTGACCAGAACCCCCCTCTCCACTTGGAGTGGGATGGAGAAGTGGGAGAGAGAGAGAGGAGAAAAGGCCTTCATCCAGGCTAACCTCCCTCTTTATCTGCCATCTGGGGACAAATTGTGGGGGCAGGTGTACGTAGGACAAATCACTGCCACTGGGCAGCAGTAGCTACAGCCCTTGGAAAGGGCTCTAAGCCTACCTTCCGAGTCTTAGCTGCCTGCAGAGTTACCCAAAATGTCTTCTGATGCACAATTCATTAGCTACTCACAATATAGTAAATGGCAGAAGCACAACCTGCACACCTGGGCTGTAGGGGTAAACCCACAAACTGTGAAGGTTGCCCTCACTCCAAACATATTTAATGATGTTACACTTACAACATGCACTGACAGGACCCTCAGGTCAAATCCAATGGAGTTAAATTACTAATATCATGGGTATATCAATGCTTTGGATGAGGTTTTCTATTTCCTAGTTCTTTCTCAATATTAAACAAACCTGAAGAAGATTACTGGACAGTGCTAATAAATATGGGACAGAAAACCATAACATCTTTCATTATCTTAAATGCCACCTGCTATGCAGAACCTGCCAAAGATTCTTACTGTTGAGCTTTCCTCCCTAGGCTCAAAAGGCAAATTCCCATGCTTATCCCTCTTCTGTAGCATCTTAAGGGCTCCTGAACACCCTCCTCTCTCCCTGTGTTCCTCAGATGCTTTATTTGCTGGGCTATTAAATCTTCATAAGGACATTGTGGTTCCTACAGAAAACACTGTCCTGGCTTCAGTCCTCCTGCAGGAGCCTATTGTCCACGGGGAGCTGTGTGTTGCTAAGAATGTTTTCTTGAGGCTTCTGTCTTTGGTTCTCCTTGCATTTCTTCCCTCATATCACCTGCATATCACTTCTGCAGTGTTTCCTCTTAGATGTGCTGATGTGTTGGATGCATCTTTGGGCCATGAGGTGCCATTTGACTAAGGAGGCGTGCTCACAAATACTGCTGTGCTAATTATGGTGCTCCCAAATAATACACAGCAATGTTTAAATAGCTGCCAATGTGACTGCTGTAGCAGGTAGATATTGAGATGATTCAAAGCACCATAGCCAAGAATGCCTCATTGAGTGAAGTTCACACTGGGACCTGATCTCTGCTGTGCAAGCCTCTCTCTGACTGGGATGTCACCAAGGATTATGGCTTCAAATGAGCAGCAGGTGAACTCTAAGTAAAATAGATCACAGGCAACATTCTGCTCTCAGTTACACTCCATTGACGTCAATGGGGTTGCCTGGGGTGAGCTCAGAACAGAATTTAATTTCTCATTTTTAATATGTATAGCCAAAGCTCATCAAAATTACTTTCAGCATATAACATAGTATCTAAATACTCCTCAGCTACACATGCTATGAAGTTCTTCTTCCAATCAGAGCAACAGGAAAAAGCTATCGTGTCTGGAAAAAGAGGCTGGAGCTGTTTCACATGTTGCTGCACGCTGCCCACATTCAGTGAAAGGAAAGAGGATAGGATGCCCCTGGGACCTGTGTGTTGCACACCTCCCTCAGCCACTCGTGGCAACCTGCCATCAGCTGGCAGGATGCAGCAGCTCCATTTCAAGTGTCCTGTTCCACTGGCAGACAAGCTATTGCATGGGTGCAGGTAATTCTGAAACTTGAGTGTTTCCCCATATCACACCCCTGTGTTGTAACACCTCTTGGATCCCAGCTGGCTGCAGAGAGATACTATGAGTTTCAGAGGTGTCATAGTGATGGAAGGAAAAGATATTTACAGGCCTATGATTCTATGATCACTCAGATTTCTACATTGTCTACAGGACCACAATCTTTCACTTGAAGCCAGCTGTGCTAGAGGCTGTATGTCTGAAACCAAGCTTGTTGTTTGCTTGTGGCATGTCTATAAACTCTCACTGCTCGCCTTTTGCTCCTCCCATATCTAAAACAAGAATCAAGAGCAGCAAATAATGACAGACAAAACCTGAAAATTGAAAATACATCCATCTGACGCATAAGATATTGCATGAGTTTATTTCATTGTGCTTTTCTTTGGTTTTAGCTTTGATTGCTTTAAAGAGGTGTTGATAATAATTAAAACATTACTCACAGGCACTATGATGCAAAACAGCCAAATTTTATTTCGTAGTGACTGTATTTGTGCAGTGACTACCAATATTATTGTCAGATCAAGCTGAGGTTGTATTTATTTCTTGGTGAGAGTGAGATATTACAAGGCGCAGTATTCTGGAATTAAAATCAATGAGACATATTAAATCCCCAATGTATTCCTGTGGTGAAACACTTCCTTATTTCTGCAAAAAGGGATTCTGTAGGTAGAATCTTTCTCTCCTTCATGTGGCTCCCACAGCCTGGAAATCCACACTGGGCCCTCCTTTCCCAGTTCCCTCGGGGGGGGTCAGTAAGAACTCTGTTATAACTGTATCTAAATGCAGGTCTTGCTTCTCACTTGCTGGGTTCTGGTACCATGTGATGGAGAGCAGGTTTTGTGTGTCAGCAGCCATCCTGGTCCCCAGATTGCACTCTTCCAATAGCAAGCACAGGATAAAAACTGAAATCAGAAGCTGGGAAACAAGGATAGTATATTTTTTGTGGTAACCCTCTTTGGGTAAAGAGGACATCTCTGTCCCACTCCAGCTCAGCACCATGACAGCATTATCCTCTGAGATGAGAGGGCTATTGTGGGTTTCCCTGTGTTATGGTGTGGGGCTGGAAAACACTGGCAGCAACTGAAATAGGAGGCAGATCTCTCAGCAGAGGAATTAGCTTTATATATAAAGAAATTACTGCATTCAGCTCACCCTCTGTGCTATATATACTGTGTATAGCTAGCTAGGTGCATAACAAGGGTTATTTATCTTTCTTTACAGTGTTTACATTATTTTGCTTCACTAATTACATCTCACAATCCTACATAATTTTGCCCCACCACAAAACATACTACAGCATCTTAGATTGTCCTTAGTCAGTATCATCAAATTCTGTGAGCTGAAAAATTACAGGGAAGTCTATAGCAAGATAAGAAATTAAAGCAAACTTTAGGTTTCCCAATTGCCACAAAATCTCAAGAAAAGAAAAGAGGATTTTTTTTAAATTGAGGCATCAGAGCTTAATAAGTTTTGAAATATTAGTAGGCGACCAGAGACAGGTCCACATGGCTGAGGGCAGAGGCCAAGCCTCTGAGTGTGTCTCAAACCCTCAATTTAAACACTAAGTGGAGCTTTAAGAAGGGTCTGTGTTTCTTAAAGGACTTTAGAGAAAAGCCTTCCTTTCATCTTGACAATTAAAAAATCAAAACACTAAACAAAAAAACCTCAAGTCCAGGGTAAGGAACAGCAGCAGCACAGCTCATTTCTTTACATGTTACAGTGATACAGTGTACTGTTTTTGCTGTTCTGACACACTGACATATCTGTTCTCTCATTGTTCTAAGCAACAAAACCTTACTGGCCACATGTTTCTTGGAGGTTGGGTTGAATCCCTTGGAGCTGGTGGCTACATGAGCTGCTTCCACTCAGGATCACTGTTAAAAAAGTGACTTTCAGTGTGTAATAAAAGAACTAAAATGATGTTTATCCCTTCCCCTAATGCTGACATGCACTGTCAACGATGCTTTTTCTATGCCAGACACCCAGGAGCTAGTGCATGGGACATATGCATGCATCCATCTGAAGGGAAGACCACACAGTAAATCCTTTTCAATCTCTCTGCTGGCTGGAAAAAGCTTGGAACAATGACATGGCAGCTCGGGATTCGAAAACCACTTGTCTTCTGTGTCTGTACACATCTGCTATCTTGGCAGGTTAGGGCACGCTCATTTTCTGGCTTGCCTGCAGCAAAGCACAAACAATCTAGGAGGTTCTTGGAAAGTATTGATGTTAACTTTCTCATACAAGAGGTGGAGAAACCAATGACAAAGGTGTGGTGTTGCACCTTATACCAACAACAAATCTTTGAAAGGTTGTGGTGACCAGGAGAGGTGCCTGAGAACTGGAGCAAAGCAAATATCACCCAGTCAAAGGGCAAGAAGAAGGATCCAGGGATCTACAGGTCAGTCAGCCTCACCTCAGTCTGAGGTCAGCAGAGTCAATCACTACTCAGGCTGGATTATTGCTGACGTGGATTATTTCTGTGTGAATCACCAGATGCTTGAGTGATTAGGGCCATTGCCAAAGCAACTTCATTAAATCACTCTTTGGGATGATTTTTTTCTCTGTCTGGAGAGTTTCTGCTCGAAATACCTGTCCTAGCTTGTCTACTTGGATGAACATCTTGGACTACCTCGGGAGAAGGCATCCCAGAGGGTGATGTGGGAGAAAAGGCAGTTTTCAAATAATTCAGTGGTCGAATTATGTCACATTAGCATGCAAAACTGTCAGTGTCCAGCAGAACACTTGGAAGAAGGAGGGAGGTGTACAGAAATGTACAGGAAAAAGGTCCAGCATGTTTCTGTCCTGCAAACAGTTTCCAGTAATCATAGTGGTGAAATGCCAAGCAATTCATTGACTGCAAGACAATTATCTCTTCTGCCAACTCTAACAAATTACTACTTTCTTAGTATTTATGCGTTTATTT
Organism: Tychaedon coryphoeus; assembly: GCA_013398595.1. Lineage (NCBI taxonomy): Eukaryota > Metazoa > Chordata > Aves > Passeriformes > Muscicapidae > Tychaedon > Tychaedon coryphoeus. The sequence continues at coordinate 393,022 of WBND01000599.1, read as the reverse complement.
CAAAATGATGTATTTGTCACTTCACAAACAGTTTGCAGTGAGAAAAATGGTAGCTAGGTGAATGGACACTCCACATCTTGTCTTGTGTACTGAACTTCATGAAATGACTTCTTTGGAGTGTTTGATGTGCAGAGAGATAAGCAGAAATCTGTGGCAACAAAACTTCGCCAGCAACGTCTGAAAGCTGGGGACTGGATTTCTTCTCATTATTGCGTAGGCTGCTGGGATCTCATCTCAGCAGAAACCTTGGGGCATGACTATAAGCAGCAGCAGATGTAAATAGAATAATCTGCAAACTGCATGCATCTCAGCTTTGTTAGGAAAAAAGTTAAACACAACAGCCAACAAGCAGCAAACTCATAATCCCATGAGTAAAAATTAAAGACGTTTTACTTTTATAAGGTAAGCCTGGAAAATACTTGGAATCAAAGAAGGTTTGGTGTCATCAGCATTTGATTTTCACTGGTTTCACTGTGTACAGAAATATCTTTCCATGATGGGCACAGATGACCATCAGCTTCCCATTTGTATTGTATGTTAGTTGTGTGCCATGTGTAGCTGGAGCTTGTGCACCTTTGCCCATGTATCTTCTCTACTCTCATTTACTGTATAAATTTACATCCTTTCCATTCAGAGCAGTGAAGCTCATTATGATCCTTAAATAAAAAATATGAAACAGAGGAAATCAGATATTTAGAGTACTTTGCTAATCCCCAAAATGCAAAGGCATTATTAGCATTTAACAGCCATTGCTGGCCGAGTAATTTCTAAATGCTGCAGTTGGCAAATAAAAGGGAAATATTAATTTCTGTACTCATATGGATGGCACAGTTTTAAAGCCCTTGTAAACATTCCAAACAGGAATCCACCAATGTAAAGGTCTTTGGTCAAGTCCCTCCATGAACAGAATTTTCCTCTCACAGAGCAAGTCATGTTTCTATAGAGCAGTTTAATTGGATATGTCTGGACATAAACAAAAAAAATACTTGCAAATTCAGCCATGAATCAGTCTTTCTCTGATAAGATTATTGTTGTTTCATTGTCGTCTTCTTGTTTTGCTTTGTTATCACTGCTAGCTCTAGAATTTTTGGAATATCTTTAACATCTTCTGTGAGTATTTCTGCCTTTATTAATCTTCAGAGGAACACTTGTCTAGACATCCTCTTTCGTAATCAACAATGGCATGTCCCCAAAGTAACATTGGTGTTATAAAGCCGCACCAAACCACGGGATTCACACATTCCCAGCACTGGTCAGCTTTACTCCATTTGCACCTCAGAAGAAGCACTACTGAACCATGCTAATTACAGAAATGACTGTTAAGAAGTAGTTTAAGTCAAGAGTTTCAGCAAATAAAGGAAATTTCAGAGATCTCAAAGTACCTTTTACTGTGATATATTGTGACTGCACATTCATTTTCCTCAAACCACGTAGTTTAGTGCAAAGCTCTTCTCCACTCTGTGGATAAAATGATGATAAGTATGTGGAGTCATGTTCCAAGAGGATCATCATCAATTAGGTTCTGCCCAGACTGATTATTCATCTTTTTCCCTGCTCATGCAGATATCGCCCCTGCATCAGCCTTTCCACAGTGGTAAGCCTCTTTGCTCTTCATATAAATATTTATGTTGGAAAAACAGGCAGTACAAATGACTTGACATTTTTGGAAAGTGTAGTGTAGGCCTTTGTGGTAGGATGGGGCAAGACAGAGTGAGTCAGGAGATCTTGATTCTGATGTTACTTTAAGTCTTCCTAGATAATGAGTGTTGATTGTCTGTCTTTCATCTTAGACAGAGACCTGGTGGTTAACAAGATATTTCTGGTGATTAAACCCCACTGTCATATTTCCCTACAGAAAGGCACTTTTAGTCACCAACGCCAACCTCTTCTGCTCCAGCAGATGCATCTGTTAAGAAAAGAAATACTATCAGCAGGGTGACAGGTGGCATATTACAGCTAAACTTGAAAGGTTATAATAAGAGGGAATGTGTGTGAGTGAGAGGAGAAAAACTGGAAAAGAGGGGGACCAAGATGAAGGAAAAGGCAGTGGCAAGCATTTTTTTCTACTACTACACTTATAGAGTGCTGCAAAAAAGGTCTGGTGACTTTGCAACACTGGGGTAGGGTACTGTGTTGGAAATGCATTTGCCCATTGTGCTGTTCTCTGTTTGCTTAGAAGGAATTCAGAAGGGATTTGCTTTCTCTTGTTTCATGAGCCCCACGCTTTCACACTGACCAAAGTGGATACACACCAGCTGGCCATGTCCATCACCACCACTGGGTGGGAGAATTCCTGATTATACTTAGATCCCTCAGAGCCCACTCTGTCACTCGCAGAGAAGCTCTGCTTGCACACTGCTTCCGAAATGCAGCCGGCTGGGAAGTCCGCACGCCGTGCCTGAAGGAGCTGGATGCCTTCTGGATCAAACATGAATGACCTGCTGAAGGTGCCCCTGGTGCACGTCCTCACCCTGGCAGCCCTCAGCTGGGCTGAGACACTTCTGAAAGGTTTGCTTGGAGGGGCTTTTCCCCCACTCTTCTGGTGAAGGAGGTTTTGCAAAGGGGAAGGTGTCTCTGCTAATAGTGGGGTGGGTGCTGTAGCATTCCCAAAAAAGACAAAAACGGTCTGCTTTCAATGGTCACTTCTCTGCTTTTAGATGGGTAGCAGTGAAAATATTCTCATATTTGTGTATGGAATTGAAGGATCTTTGTCTGTGAAGAGTGCATTGTAATAGGCAGGGGAGACCTTTGGGTTCAGTCTGGGTGGGATGTAAATTTCTCATGTGAAAGAAAGCTCAGAAGCATTAATGGCTGGAAGAACCAGCTGCTGCGGAGCCCAAGATTTGTTGTGTTCAGCACACCTGTGTAGGTTTGTAAGTATATAAATCTTCAAAAGGAATAAATGTCTATGACGTCTTCACAAGGAATATGTATGTGAGTACAAACATGCAATGTTTGTTATAGTATGTAACATAGAAGTTATCATACATTTTCCTATCTTGAGTGCACACATCCGTATGGGCATATGCACACGTACTTTTAGCCAACAAAAGAATTAGTAAAAAACTGTTGAGAAAAGTTTTTGAGGTACAAAAAGAACTGTGATGCCATTCTGGACGTACTATTTGGTAAACCTGCGGACAACAATTTTTGCTGAATGATGATGGTCCGGAGCAGGTCAACGCTTACTAGAAACTTTGCAGCTTCAGGAAAATAAAATGAAATCTTAAGGGGATTGCCCTTAAGAATTCACATGTTAGGCCAACACTGCTGCTCTTTCAGGGCTATGCTTTTACAATTGTTAGTCAAGTTATTCCCAACATGGAAAAAAAGAAATAATGTATCTTCTTTATACAAATGTTTTGAAATTAAAATGTTAGTGTTTTCCTAAGGCACTAATGTAATTTTGTGACCTTTATGCTTTTTGAATGCTGTGGTAAGACAAGTGGTATTGGAAAGACAAGAAAAAAGAAGAGGACAGGGACGGATTTTTCCCTAGTGTCACAGTGTAATGAACAGATACATTCCCTTTTCAAGGACATCACAGATGAGCTGTTTTTTACCATAGGAACTGCAGTTTTTCCAGGTGTTTGCAATGTTGCAGAGGACTGGTTCTGTTTTCTGCACTGTTTTGTTTGCCTGGTTTCAGAAGTGTGAATCCAAATCCAAAGCCAAGACATTTGGAAGCTTCTGGTGGGCTGGAGATAGAAGGGGGATTCGGCTTTCTCATGGTCCCATGACCAGCCTTCGGTCATTTTTCTGTCCCGGGAAACTACAGCTGACATCCAGAAAAAATGGCACCTGTGTGGCTTTACACATACATAAATTAATTTGTTTTCAGTTTGTTTAAAAACACAAAGATACCTTAAAAAGATCAGAAAGCCCCAGAATACGTATGTGGAAAGGCCTGGCTCCATTCCCACTGATGGTATGTCCATACATTGTTCAGATTTTATTTTCCTATGTTAAAATTAGGTAAAGCAAATAAGTTTATCATAAGTTTAGAGTGCTTTCTAGAGAAAGCTGTTTGAATGGCTTTTAGATGTAAGTACCACCTTTTGGTGGCCATTTTGGGACGTTGTTGCTGCCTCACAAAATGACGGCATGTTCCACTGCCCACGGTCCTTACTTGGGTTAAATATCGCAAAGGAGAAAAGAGCATGTGAGAAAATTATACATCCCTGTTGCTGTCATTGTTGCTCTCTGAGGATGTAGAATCTGGGAAGGCAGCTTTAAAATAACTTCTTTTCTTGTTACTGTTGTGTAGTCAGTTTGGACACTATTTTCTTACAACTGTGAGGATTGATTCTGCCCCAAAAGCTGTAGGCTGGCTTTCAAAAGGTACCAGATCAGACCATGTCTAGGCAATATTCTATCATCTGCTAAATAAAAGACACAATTAAAAGTATGTCACTGTTTCTAGAAAATTTATTTAGTATAGAACAGGTCTTGTTTGCCCTAAGAACAAAATACTGTCATTAGGCATACCAGCTCTTGGTACAAATGTAACTTCATTACTTGTGGAAGTGCCTGTGTTTATTGTTACAACAGTTATAAAACTGGTTGCTTTGAATTATTGTTACTGTAAAAATCCTTCCAGAGATCAAGGAATGTGGACAGCAGCAACAAAAACATACTATATAATTAGATTGGAAACCACTGGGGTTAATGCCATTAAACCCCAATAAACTCTGTCATGAAATAGCAACATCACATTTAAAGTAGACAGGATAACCATCTCTGGGGGCTGTTCTCCTAAGACAACCTTCAGTAGTAGCAAAAATGAAGACTTTACAGAAGTTTCACTGGCATGGGATTCATCCGGGGAATAATACAGATGATTATTTCTGTTTAATAAAGACCCAAAATGACCTAATGAAGTGATGCATAATACAATTTGAAGCAGTGATTTTAAACAATGGATTCGTCACAGACTTGTTCTAATTGAAGTTTCATCCATATGACCTTTAGCGCTATCTTAGATGTAGTTTTGAGATTTACCTAAGTATAGTCATCATTGTTAATCAGTGATACAATCCCAAGTCATATAATTTAGAAATATTATTGAGGCAGATTCATTCTAATGAAACGTCAAAAGTGTTTAGAGTTTCACATAAACCTGATAGGGGAAGCTGAATCCTTTCTTCCTCTAGCTTAATTCCGGCAGAACTCCAAAGACACTCTAATTTTGACCTCCATGTAAATTGAAAAAGGATTAAGGTATTGACTATTATTCACAGTCACTTAAATCTAAATGTCTTTTCTCTTGCCCATTCCTTAGGTGGCGAAGGGCAAAACAGATACAGTTTATTTTTTGCCTGAATTTGAATATCATTGTACTAAGGAGGAATCCCAGTTGGGATTCTCTGTGAAAAAATAGTGGGCCGTATGCTGCTACACTCCATGGGAAACAGGAAGACTCCTGAACCCATGATATATTTTCAAGGTAGTGTTTAAGGAATATTGTAAAAACTAGTTTATCTCAGCACAGTTGTCCGTAAAATCCAGTCCAACTAATATGGATGTATGTATCTTGCATCCATTGATCAAGACACTCAAGTGTTTTTGGAGGCAGTGACTGCAATGAATACCATGAGCAGGGAAAGTGAGTGGCTTATGCTTTGATCCCCTCCAGCTGTGATACAAGTCTTTCACCAGAGCAATGGCAAATGTTTCTAAAGATACATTCAAGTAATGCATGACAACAGGTCTGTGATAAGCATTAGATGTGGTTATTCAACTTCCAACCCTCATGCTACTTGGTTAGAAATTGTGAGAAAAAGAGAATATGTCCTAGTCTTGGCACAAATGTGAATGACCTGAATGGTCTATGTGACCCTGGCTTAGAAAAATATAGTGCTATATAACAGGTTTGGTGTTTTTTCTTTTTGTTGTTTGTTTTGTTGGGTATTTTTGCCAGTTTTGGTTTATTGTTAGGGGATTTTTGTTTTTTTGGTTTTTTTTCTCTTTTTTTATATATATATTTTTAAAGATAAATAGTTGAGTGAATAAATCCTTTAATAATGACAAAAAAGCCCAAATTTCATGCACTGATAAGGAGTCACTCTTTCCACTCCAGGGGGCAGGTCAGCTTAGCCTCAATTTGTGTGTTACCCCTTGCACTTCCAGCCTATGCAATGCCACCTTGGTAGCAGCTGGACAGCCTCACCTGTGTCCTTGCAGCATGCTCACCTATTGCTGTGAGTCTCAAGGAAGAGGTGGGTCAGAAAAACAGGATGCACTGAGCTTTTTGGAGCTTGGTTTTCTCTGTTTGGCACTTTATGGAGAGACCTCAAGGGATAATGCCATTGAGTGACCTTGCACGGACGTGGCTCCCTCCACCAAAGGAGCTTGGCAGGTTCTGTAACTCTCTCCAGTAGGCATCAGAAGGAGTTCTTGTTTTCTCTTCTTTACACAGCTCCCTGGATCAGCACTCCTTTGGAAACTGTGGATGCCCTGGTGGAAGATGTTGCCAAGTTTGTCTGTGTAGTGGAGTCGAATCCTGAGCCGGAGATTACATGGACACGCAACAGCATTCCCATCAGGTATGGAGTAGCCCCATCCCTCACCAACACCTTCTGCCAAAATTGTCAGTGTTTCCTTTCACGATACAGGTGATATCTGGAAATATAAAAATGGGTCTGTGGCAGGAGAGAGAGAGAGTGACTGTAATTACATAGGATTCTCTATTTCTGAGGGAGTGGTAAGAGCAATTGAAGGTTGCTCTCATACCTTCACACTCTTCAGCTTGCAGAAAGTTGGTTTCTGCTGTAAGCTATGCAAGCAGTTTTCTCTCCAGCTTCAGACAATTCAATCTGCTCTCTTCCTCAGTTTATGAATTTATGAAGGAGGACAATTCTGTATAATATTTAAAGGGAGCTTAGCTGGACTTATTGTCTTGTACTTGGAAACTTTGCGTGGAAGGGGTTGTGCTGTGCCATTCTTGTTTGCTTCTAGTTCCGGATCTGGAAATTGTCTTCTCATTGTTATGCACTGATGGACATTAACCATCAGGCATCAAGATGTCAACAAAGAAGGCAGCTTTCTGGAAGTGTGGAAATGTGTTGTGGAAGTTGCTACCATTGCTTTTGCTCTTTTGCTGTAAATGGATTCCTACGAAGTAAACTGTACTTGATCTAGCTCTAAAATCATATTACATCTGCCACATGGCTTTGCATCAGCTTCTCATTCTAAATGGCTGTAAGTGACTTCCTCTGTGAGGGAAAATGCAGCACAATCTTTGTGTAACATAGTCAATACCTGTCCTCCACAGGAGATGTCCATGTTGAGCAAATGGTCACCTGAAGCATGGTTCTCTCTGTTGTGGTCAATCATCCAAAAAACCTTCGAACCACTGGCATAGGAGGCTACAAATAAGTCAGCAGAAGAAGGGGGTCTCACTGCTTGGAAAGCTGCTTTAGAGCAGGACAAAGCAGAAAGTTACAAATATGAAAATAGGCCTTCAGAATTCTTTTTTCATTGTCTGCAATCTCAGTAAAATTTGGCCCCAATCTTCTGGACTTGTTCTAGCGTGGAGGTCTGAACTTCCACGGATGTTATTTCCAAATCAGGTTGCCTTTCTCCTAATCCCTTCCCCATCAGTGACTATGACTGAAAATCAAAGCAAGGAGAGAACCATCTATGAAGGACTATGTCTTTCTCTTCCCATGTCTTTAAAATGATCATTCTCCATTTGTTCTAAGATAATTTGAAATCCAGATCATTTATCACCTCAATCCCCTCTTCCAGAAGCCCAACATATCTTTCTTAAAGCCATTCTTCTCTCTCTGAGACACAATGCTTTGACCAAAGTGGGAAATAAATATTAAAACACATCTTCTGGTAAGGCCATAGAGCTCATGCGCTTCATTCCTTTACTGGGACTTCTGAAGCAACATTAATAACAGCAAGTGTTTCACTTTCACATTGCATTAATATTCAGTACTGCTGTACATAAAAGCTCAGACCAAAAACAGTGGAAAAGATAAGCTGAATGTATTTGTGACTTTCTAAAAACTCAGATGAGAATATTTGCACAATGGAAAAACATCAGACTGGAAAACACTTGTTTCTGAAAAAAACCCCAAATGTATTTCTGTTCCTCTGTGTGTGCGTGTATCAAACTTCAAAGGGCCTAGTTACTAGTTAAAGCAACTAATATCTGCTATTTCATTTCCAAAATTTTTTTTCTCTTGCCAAGGTCTCAGCATCCTGGACAGACAGCAAGATTAACCTTCAGAACAAAACATTATGTAAACTTTCAACTTCAATGGGAATAGAGCCAGGGCAGAGAATACAGTCAGCACTAGTCTTCTGGATGTGCCTTTACTTTTGACATCAAAACTTGTGCAAGTAAACCAGCAGGTGCCCTGTGCTGAGTGAAATATTCCCATATTCCATGTGCCATATTCCAGAACAGGGCTGCCCACAATGAACCTTCCTCAGGACAAGAAGGGGACAGAGTCAGAATGTCTTTTACACTACGGGTGACTTCATGGCCCTCTTTCTTCCCACCTTGGAAAAGAGGAGGGAGATGTAATACCGGATGGCCAAATGCTGTTGAAAGGAAATACATTCCTAGAACCTCATAAATGGAACATTCAGATTAGTCAATGACTACTGTACAATTTATAACAGTAAAAGATAAAACCTGACATGTGTAGTGGTCAGAAATTTGTGACTGCTTGGGACAAAATACTCAGGTCAGAACTCCTTTGCCACTGTTCATTGAAATCAGAGTCCAATTGCATGAAGGTACTTCCTAAAAGCATCAACAAATGTGTGAAAATAAAACACAAAGAAATTTATACTTGTAGTGCCTATTTATACTATTTATTTATATTTATTATAGTTTTGCAGTTTTGCAATGAAATTCAATAGCTCAGCCCTCAGATTTCCCACCATCTCTCTTTCTGCTTTTCCTGGCTCTTACACTTGGGTATACACATTCCCCCTATTCACATACCACATTTTGGTCATGCTCTCAATATGAAATTGGTCTTTGCTTCACATACTTTCATACAATATCCTGTATTTTTGTTTCTCCAGCTTCAGGGCTTTCTTCAGTTCTCTGAAATATCCAGGTTAAAGCCTGCTGTCATTAAATGACAACTATCCTTGAATCCTGTAACTTTCAGATGGCTTCAGCACATTTCTTTGCTTGTTTGTTGGTTTCTTTTTTTCTTTTTACAAAAAAAAAAAAAATAGACAAAATCACTCCGGGATGTAGACACAAAAGTTCATGATTTTTGGTTTGCATCTTTTTTCACAGCTGCAAAAATATTTCCATAACTTTATCTGTTTAATAAAAAAAAAATTCATTATTTTTATTTTGTTTTGTTTACCCTGAAGAAAGTTTCTTTAAACAATTTCATCCAGCTCTCACTCCTATATAAGCATCTTTCTCTTACGTTGAGCAAGTATACCTAAAACAGGACCTGGCTGGAAAAGATTATTTGTGCTCATGCCAGTCCTTGACCAGTCAAAACCCCAAACACAACAACTACTTATTTTACCAATGTCTGGGTGGAGGAAGAATTTCTGCTTCACTAATGACAGTCAGGAACTCCATGGTCTAGTGAGAGCCTGAATCTTAGGGCTGAACTCAGCATTTCAAGCACCTCCCCTTCTGCTTGTGGGCTGAAAATCAAAGGTAAAACTTATTGCCATTTGTAGTGACATCAGCAGTCTGCCTGTTCAAACGCAGTCCCCGTTCTCTGTCCCTGTTGCCCCTGACGGTCTGTGCCGTGCCCTGCAGGCTGTTCGACACACGGTACAGCATCCAGAGGAACGGGCAGCTGCTGACCATCCTGAGCGTGGAGGACAGTGATGATGGGGTGTACTGCTGCACAGCAGATAACGGAGTTGGGGCGGCTGCACAGAGCTGTGGGGCTCTCCAGGTGAAAATGCGTAAGTGGGAACGCAATTTCTCCCTGACACCACGTGAGTGTTTAATCAAAGGCCTGAGCAGAGTCCCGTGTGTGCTGCCTGGGGATCCGCGTTCAGGGCAGGGCACGTGTTCTTGTGAAGCTGGGTGCAGGCCTTTGAGTCAGAGACATGGCATACAGGATCATGATTTAATGCAGTTGTGATTATTTACTTTATAACACACACTTGTTCTACTATCAGAGGACAAAAACCAATGCTTAGAAGAATGTCCTTTGTGCAAAACTCTGTAACAGATGCACAGTTTGATAGGTTAGACCTCTGTGGCAATACTGCATAGATCCCAGGTGGATTTTAAATGCAAAATTCTACCAATCAGATTTCTTCCTGAGGATGGCAAAATGAAATAAATTATGTTCAGATGCTGTACATAGCAGTGTTGAATGGCTTGGAACACCATGCTGTAAATCTCATCATCCCACACAGAAGGCAAATGACTTGTTCTTGCAGAGAGCTACACATGTGCCAAAGCTTTACTGGTGTCAGTGCAGCTGGACTCATGTGGCCAGAGTTATTTACACAAACACTTTAAGGGGCAGCGGAGGTATATTATGGCTAAAGAATGTTTGTAGGAAAGGATTTGTCTGTGCTAATGAGATCACCCTCAGGGTCTGGTAATTCTGGAACCCTGCATCATCCCAGTCACTTGCAGGTGGTTCCAGGAAGTGATGCTCTCTGAAGCTTGTTTTTCTGCTGTTCATTATCGTGCAAGGTCCTCAAAATGTCAAATCGCCCAAAATACTGAGGTGATGATCTTTTATACTCTCAGCTCAGACTAAGGCCATGTTCTTTCAGTAAAATGAATTTAAATGTATCCCGCATTAACTTTAAGGGAGTTTGATTGCTTTTTCTTTAAGGCTCAGTTGTCCTTTTCACTAGCATAGTTATAAATTCTTCAGTTAAGGATATTAGTTGCATTTACATGTCCTTCTTGTTGAGCTAGAGGCAAGCCTGGGTTAAAACTCTTTCAAACTCAATTTAATCCAGATCTAAGCTTTGAGACAAGACAGTGTTTACACAGTGAAAAATGTCAGAATCTGGAATGTTAACATTCTTCAATACTGGAAATACTCTTATCTGAATTTGGATTTTAGCCCAGGCCCTAATTCAAATGACTGTCATACTCCACTCAGGAAAACAAATAACCCATGCAAGTTTTTGTGTCCATAAGCTGAAACTGAATGCTGCACTGAAGAAGGTTCTTTCTTACCAAACACTTCACAACCAAGAAAGACTGCTGTATCTTTCAGCAATACACAGAAAAAGGGAGCAGATTTTTAAATGTAATTTCTGAATTTGTCTTCTGAATATTATCTCTTACATTCGTTTCAACTTTGATTTTTTTGGTTTTTAAAATTTTAGGACCCAAAATAACCCGTCCACCCATAAATGTGGAAATAATAGAAGGGTTAAAGGCTGTTCTTCCATGCAGTACAATGGGAAATCCAAAACCTTCTGTTTCATGGGTCAAAGGAGAAACAGTTGTAAAGGTGAGTAAAGAATGTTTTTCAGTAACACTAATTATATGCTAAAGGTAATGTGTTAAATATTAACATTAGTTATAGTATTTGTGAATTCCAGTAGCTAGAAAGAAAGTATTTGGAAAATCCAGGGCTCATCTCATAAATATTTTTATCTGCAATAATTCTACATACAAACCAAATCTTCTCTGATTATCTATGTTTTATGTGATACATGCTTGTTGCTACCAAGTATGGCCAAATACTGAGGAAAGCACTTGTGTTCTTTTAAGTAAAAGCTCTTTTGAAGCTATAATTCACTGATCTGCAAAAATAGCAGTGGGTGAGTATGTGACAATGTTGAGCAGGAAGAGCTGGCCCCAAATTCTTGAGTTATAGGACAACATGTGTAGTGTTCATGCATGTAAGCCCAAACTTTGTAAACAGATTTCTGATGCTGTTTGTGTGCAGCCTGCATGTAGAGTCCTCACCTCAGTTGCTCCTTCCTCTGGCAGGAAACTGCTCGCATTGCTGTCCTTGATTCTGGGAATTTAAGGATACACAATGTTCAGAGAGAAGATGCAGGACAGTATCGTTGTGTGGCCAAGAACAGTTTGGGCACAGCCTATTCGAA
>WBND01000599.1:365784-380703 GCA_013398595.1 Tychaedon coryphoeus | reverse complement strand
ATTTGAACATTTTCTGCCCTCTAAATGAACACCAGATTGATTTTTCAGTTCCTGGTCCTTATGCACTCTGTGTCCAGTTCTTATGTACAGAAGGTATTTGCTTTGTGCTGTGAACCACCACCAGTTTCAGAGTGCTGAGAACAGTAGACAGGGGTACCTAAACTTTGGAATGCAACAATGCATTCTATCTTCCTGAATCCTGTAACAGAATTTGGTTTGGGCAAGGGCTTGTGGAGTGAGTGGGGCAATGACAGATTCAGTGAATGAGCTAATTTTTATTTCTGATTCAGGATGACTGTAATACAGAAAGTAGAGAAGGGTTTTCATTTGCTTAGTTCAAACCTTCAAAATACTGTTGTAAGTTACATTTTGCCTGGAACTATCAGAGGTTAGTTAGTGTGCAATCCCATCTCTAAAAGTAACATAGAGTTCCCTTCCTTCTGGGAGCAGTATCAGGTATATTAGATGCAACTACACATTACATTTCTGCTGTTTTCCTAAAAAATGCATTAATTTTTCAGGGATTTTTTTTGTCCCTTCTTAATATTTATACTTACAAACCGTGTATACCAGAAATTCCTTAAATAACTTTAAAACAGGAAGACAACTATTCTTAACTTAGATTCAGAACGGTGCTTCTCCCAGGCTAAAAGCTATGAAGCAAACTGAAAACAGTTGGATCTTGGTGTGAACAGTTTAGGTCCTGAGTTTAATTTGACCACTGTCATTGTTGCAATGGGCAAAGGCTTGTTGAGAGTTAAATTGTGACTGGTAGATACCTGGTGCCATGCACACAAACTCTGAAGGGCCTCCAGCACTGCAATTATTTGCTCCAGATCTGCCAGAGCCAGTTAGGAGATCTAAAAGCAAGCTGATACTGCACCAAAAATCCAGGACACTAAAGTTGATATCTTGGTTTTTCTCCATCTCCAGAATTATGCAGTGGCCTGTTAATTCAAGGACTGGCAAAATAAACCACAAATATCCCATTTAGGGTGTGTATGTGTGCTCTTTTTAAAATGAAGAGGATTATTTCCTAATTGATCAGTGGCAGGTCAATGCTCCTACACAAATTAACCCCTCATGTTCCATTCATACGTTGGGTGAACAAATAAATCCTCTACTCCAAACTCACCTTGGCTTCTCTGATAGGACACCTGTATAATATACCTAGTTTCAGGTGGCCACCCAAGTTAGACAGACCCATGTTTGGTTCATATTTTTGGCTTCCAAAATCCAGTATTAATCCTGACTTAGTATATAGAGTGAACTGTGTAGGATCCATTTGTTCAAACTGACAGCAACATTCACAATTCTGACACAGCAGTTTGCTGTGCATACAAATACCTTCCCCTAATGGTACTTTAGATTAATTCTTATGGATATTTAGCATAACTACATGTGCACATACCTGTGTACACCTGCAAGGAGGTACACATCACCCTCACACACCTCTCTTAGTATTTTTAGTATTCCTCCCCTCCTGACTCTCCCACCCCATTAGTATCAGTGTTCTAAAATAATTCCAAGTAAATAATATACTAAAATTATTCAAAGAAGGAAAATCACACTCCAGTATTATTTGAGCATTCATTGTGTCCAGAAAATTTAGGAAAATTGTTATTTATTGCTTCTCTGTAATAACATTACCATATAAAAAAAAATCTTGGTCCTAGTATTTACTGGAGTTCCCGGCCTGCATAGTGTGGTTTAATATTAAAATAAATTGAATAAGCATGGCTGGTTAACCATGAATATTCAATTCAAGGTAAATGTCCATTCAAAGAGCAGTGTAAATATTTATGTGTAGCTAGATCAAGATCACATGGATCCTGATTTGTTGTGTGCTTCTATTTTAATGGGTTCAGCATTAGTCCTGTGTGGAATCCCACCTCTACATGGAAGGGAGCACCCAAGGATCATAGGTCCTTGTGGTTGAAAGGAATGAAAAAAGTAAGAGGGCCTGCAAAAGCTTACAAAATCACAGCAAATTACACATTTGGCATGGAAATGACTTCCTGTATAAACATGGGGCAGTGGGTTTTGGATAAAGGGCTAGGATGAGAGGGACTGAGAGAGAGAGAGATGGATTAAAGAGGAGGAGAGAGAAAGAGAAGAAGAAAGGAAGAGGTAGATATCACCAGTCCTGGCTGCAGCGTCAATCCAGCTGAGGGGGTATGCAGGCCCCTGGAATGCATGTGTGCCCAGGCTTCCTAGTCCTTCTTACAGTGAAGCTCCATGTCCTGGAGCTAAGTTTCTCACTCTATGCAAATGAGTATGCAAATTCTTGCAGACCTTTCTGGAAATGGGTGCAGGTGCTCTTGATCCCCCCTTACATTCCACGCCTGCTCAACACCCTCATTCCTGTGCCTCAGATACACTCTGTTGTGCTTAGCTCCAGGGGCCAGAACAAGGACACTTGTTCCAGAAAAGTACTTCCCTACTTCCATATGGCCCCTTTCTCCAGTCATGGTTGGTAATTGGCTACTTCTACCAACAATCCTTGGCTGGCTCCACAGCTATGTGGCTATCAGTGTTTGAGACATACACATTAGCTCCTTATCTTCTAGGCTTCCACATCCTGCAATTAGTTTAAGGTTCAAAGTGTAGAGGTGTTCTTCAAAGACTGACTCTTTGCCTTCTGCAGGCAATCAGGTTCCTTAATATACTTTTGGTCAGGCACATGATTAAATGACTTCCTCATGTTGGCCCAGAAATTGCAGCAAGTCACAAAATACATAGAGTGAACTGTGCAGGATCCATTTATTCAAACTAACAGTCTTGGCCAAAATATTTAGACTTCAGAGGTACCTTACAGTACTATATGTCTAGTTTTAGTGGTCCAAGGTATAACTTTTTGAAAAATGCTGCTATTTCAATATTCCAAATATTTTTCCTCTATTCCTTATCAGCTTTCTACAACATTCATAACACTGGCCTCTATTACTTTTATAGCACAGCTTCAGTATTTTTAAGGTTCTATTATCTTTAAAGCAAAGTTGAAATAATTTGAGGTTTTAGATGAAAATTCAGGTGCAGTTCTTGCCAGGAAAATGAAAGTACTGAACGCCTCTGTTAGTGGAACTGATTTTTCAGTTCCTGATTTTCATAAGTGAATGTGGTGAAGGAGGCAAGGATTCTGTGGGTTCTTCACCCTGCACAAATCTGTCCCAAGTCAGGGCTGTTTGCTTTCCCAAGGCATCAGGGCTTAGGTCATGGATTATAATAAATTAATCCTTGGTCAGGATTTTAATTAAAAACATTAAAAAGCCTGCGTTTTTGCATCTTTTCTCCAAGTCTGGGCCAAATCCAGATGAATTTGGACAAGTGATGGTGAAACAGATTTTTTTCTTAAGAAGCATAATCCACAAGTGGTAGATACATGATCATAATGGACCTAATTGTTGGGCTGGTGGGAAGAGCTTTAGTGCGAAGGGTTCTTTACTGGGAACTGTTTTAAAGTATATGGACTCACTGACTATGGGCTCACTATGCCCTCACTGAAAGTCTGCCTGGGGTGCCTGGAGGGTATTAGGAGAAGAAAAAGACCATGGAGCACCCCATTGATTTCACATCAGGGAACAGGCTCTGGAGAGGAGGGATGGATACAAGAGGGAAGCATTGACCAAGTGAGCTAAATGAGTGACTAGGCAAGATAGGAGTCACTCCTGAAGAAGTGTTACACACATTTTTAATGATCTGGGTGTGTCCTGTAGCAGTGAAATGATATATATCTTTGTTTTAGCTCTGAGGAATGTCTCAGAGGAGTAGGGTTGCTTCTTTCAGACATCTGCCTGGGTTATTATAAATTGGTTCTCCATTAGTGAGCTGTTCATGGCTGTGCAGAAGCTGCATGGTTGTATTTTCCTCACTTGGTTCTTCTAGTTACAGCCACTAAACTTATGAAAAAAAGGACTAGTGAAAGTGCTGATACAATGCAGAAGTGCAATAGGCAGAAACAAGCATTTTCTACACTGCTCTGCAAAACCAAACAAATAAGAAATGCTAAGTTTGTTTGGTCTGCTAAAATTAGCATGTGAAGATGACTTCCTGTTGCTACTCTACATCTACAGATGTCTACAGAAGGTAACACGTGCATTGAGATAAAGGAACAATATTATAACCTTGACTGTTCGCCAAGAAATGCGTTTTTAATTTCCTGGAGGCAACATTTCTGACCCACAGTTTTATATTCATTTCCTATTATCTTAAGTATTTTGCTAACTAGCTTTTTAATAACTGCATTATCAATTTTGGTACACTTCTGCAAAAACTAGAAGAGAAGTGAAACTCAGTGAAGCAGTACATTGCCAAAGGATTTCCACAGGTTTCATGTTTGCTGTACTGATTCTCAAAGGGAATCTCTGGCTGAAAGGCTCCTGGATAAATCCAAGATTCAGGACTATGGTAGAATAGAAGCATTTTCTTGTTTACCCAATCTGTAGTTCACACAGATGTCTGATTGCTGAGGTTAATTGACAAGATGTTGACTGAGATGGCTAAGATGTTCCAGTTTTATTTGAAATCTGAAATCACTCCTTTGGAAATAGAGAAGTAGCTATTGCCATCAACAGTGTTGAGCTTTATCATCAAATGAAGAAATTCCCGTTGATGTAAGTGAAAACTCAGGGCAGCGTATGAAGATGTAAGCTGTGCCAAGAAGGCATTTTTTGGGCCTCCTCTGAGAATCTGAAATCTGTAGGGTCTGTAAGACCTTTATCTGTTTTTTTCCTTTATCCATTGGATAGCTGTTTATGTACACAGGCCACAGAAGTGGGGGAATTTTTGTTTTAGTTGGTATTTGCAGTGACATCAAACCAGTCCATTAACAAGACCAGTTCCACAAAAGCCATGCAAGAGCTTTTCAGGTTCAACTTCTGGGCCTGCTGCCTAAAACTGCACAGTCTCCAAGGTTTGATGTGAATTAAGATTGGTATTCTCCATATCCATTATGTATGAATTGTGTGATGTTAAAAGAATATATTTAAAGCCATGAGCTCTTGTGTGGTGAGAGGCCTGGGAATATTCCTGTTATGAGCATACCTATCACTCAGACACAGAGTGAAGCTGCCTTGTTAATTTTTTCTTAATATGCAAAACAAATTTCATTGAATGGTTCTGCTTTAATCTCTCACTATCTTTTCCACATACTGTCCTTATAGCCAGCATTCAAATTATATGTAATTCCGGCATCAAATAATAAGTCTATTGCAGAACAGCCACAAATCAGTAAATTTTGTAATGATTTACAAGTGTCATTGCCTAACCTGGGCTCAGTTGTTTCTTTGTTTTGGACAATGTTTCTTCTGTCCTTGGGGGAAGGATAGCGCCACTTTGTGAATTGGTATAATTCACATGAAGAAGGGCTCTTGTCCTTCTTCATTCTTCAAAACAAAAAAAATTGCAAAAGAAATTGAAAAGTTGACCATCAATTTCTGACAGTTTAGAAGTAACACCTACTTACAAATGAAACAATGCCATAAACCTCATTTCAGCCCTAGCCTTATATTTATCTTCAACTATTGAAACAGAATTTACTGGAAATTAACGGAGTTATTGTCACTGAAATATACAAAGGGTTGTGGTGGATTAGGCACTAACACAACAGAAGGTAAAATATTCTTCTGAGAGGTGTCCTTCCAATCTGACATCAGCATGTGAATGGCAGTCTTCTGATGTAGGAAGACAGTGTGAATAGTCTGCTGGAACATGGTGTACAAAAGGTTTTTCTTCCTCTGTGGGTAAAAAACAAACTTCCTGTCTTTCTAGTTGTATCCAGCTAGTGAAACCTCTGAAGTTATGGTTTGCTCGGTGATGCATTTTTAATGTTGAGAAGTATAGAAAAAGGCAGTAAGTAAGGGACTGCTCTGTGAGATGAGAGAGTATGTTGATGGTCCTGTTGGTTGTGTACTGAGTTAGATGCAGCTCCATCTTATGATTTATATGAAACTGAGCTCGATCTCCAGCCTGTGGCACTTGAGGATTCAGGAGTAAACTGTGTGATAACATTTAGTTTTGAAGTCGTCACTCTACAGACACATATCTAGAAGTTACAATCATGGATCTGTAAGGAAACAAACAAGCAAATTAGCCAGGGAAAATGTGCAGCGTGGTTAACAAAAAAAACCTACCTGTATTCTCCATGGATTTGTTGACATTTTTGATTCAAATCTCTGCAGTTCCCATCTGTCTGAAGAGGCATTGGTTGAGGACTACTGACCCTTTCTTTAACCAGACCATTTCATTCAGCTCTCTGCTGAAGTGTTGCTGCTCCACTTCATCCTGTGCTACTATGAGGCAGGACATAAAACAGTCAAATCAAAATAAGAGTGGGAGCAAGGCTCCTTGCACTGCCCTGACTTAGATGTTGTTTGGTTTTGCGTTCCAGCCCTGGTAGATAGAAGTTCTTTCCTGACCACATTTTATTGCTTATTACTAACTTCTAAAATAATACCCTGCCACAGGCCACAAAAATGTTCCCCTGTAAGCCACTTCTGAAAATTGCCTTAGCCTTAAAAATAGGAAGGTTTTCCTTGGAGAACCATTCCTTCAGAAGAAACGACCTGACAGATTTGGTCTAGATTTTTATTTTATTCATTTAGTCTAAATCTTGTGCCAGTGAGGGGATGGCAGACTAGCTGACAAATAGCAAATTGCTAAATAGCAGTGCCATTGCTATTTAGTTAAGAGACTGTCCCTGTAAAGTGTAAAGCACTAGCTTCCTTCAGCTGTTTTTTGGATGCCTTGTATAGTGTTGGGACAAATTTGCATCACAGACAAATCAATAGACTAGCAAGTCGCACCAAAATTCAAGTAAAAGGAATAAAGCATGTATTTAGTGCAGAAAATTCTATCAATTTGGGTAAACCTTATTCCAGATATGGTCTGTATTTCAAATGAAAGCTGACTCCTGAAATGTCATCCAGAAAGCTTTTTAGAGTTTTGTGTTGACTTGCCTGCACTTGGCATAGATGCTGTAGGAAAGGGAGATACCCAGAGACCACTGAAGCAGCCGGTCAGCATTGTTACCTTGCATTTCCCACAGATTAGATTTCAGTGTGAAATCTGAATTTTTATCTCTATAATCTTTTGAGGCGGAGTGTTTTGGGTCAGGTGAATTCCCAAAGAGCAAACTGAGAAGGAAGGTTGTCGTACTAATTTAAGAATTGGGTGAAATTTCACTGTAGAAGTTCTAATGCCGACACTGAAGAAGAGTCTTTGGCTCGGCCCTGAGCAGAGGCAGAAACTGTGGGAAAGGATGGCTTTCCTGTTTATATTGGTGCTAGTGTACTTAGGACCTGCAGGCAATGTCCTATGACAGTAAAGGGTGAATACAGCAGCTTGATTTTAAAATTGCGAAAGGTTTGGGGGAGGAAGCCTTACTGGGAAAGAACAAGTTTGCCTGTAATTACACCAAAGTATTTGACTGACCTCAGTGGGGTGGCGTGGGTGTAACTGAAAACTCAGAATAATCCATTAAATCTCCTCCTACCTGCGGCATTCACCAGAATCATACCAAGGCTCTCAGATGCTGCAGAAACAGCCATGGCCCTAATTACAGGGTGACAGGGCAAGCTGCAGGAGGAAGAAAACAGCTTCAGATCTTCAGCAAATGACAAATAGGTGGGAGCTATTCAACTTAGTCGGGAGGCTTGCTCTGCAATGACATTGGCAGGAGGTTCATTCTGCCTTTGAGTCGTTATCACAGGTGGCCTCTAGCACAGAGGAGCTGCAGTGAAGGCCTCAGGAAGAGGTGTTTTTGAAAGGAAATAGCAGGCTCAGATGCTTCTTAAAGAGGATTTTTGTGTATGTGCCTTGTCTGAAGGCTTCAGACAAAAACCTCTTCCCCCTCTTAGGCCAAGAGGTCCAAAGACCTCAGGAAGGCACTTGAAAAATCTATGACCTTCTCACATCATTGCATGAATTGTGGTTTTAAGAGAAAAAAAAAAGAGATATGGCAGTTAAAATCCCTCTCTCTTGCAAACTATTGGCTAGCTGGAAATCATGAGGTTCCCACAGAACAATGAAGGGAGTGGAGGACAGAGAATATCCATAGCTATCAGATAAAGAGGACCAGAGCAAACTGAGACAAGTATTCTGAAGTGGCTGGAGCTCCTCATAGACTCTCACAAAAAGGACATACGAAACAGGGAGTTGAGAATTTGGAACGAAGATGGATCTCTGGTGGCGGGAGGAATTACATGAGTTTTCAACACTAAAAATCAAACATGCATGATCAATAAGGTGAGCAGGGAACAGGCTCCTTGCTATCTCCCAAACAAAGGAACAACCTAGCAGCCGCTGCTAGCAGCAGTTCAAAGTAGATGAAAGAAAGAACTTTTCACATGATATGTAATTAAATTTATGGTGTTGCTGTTACCCAGTGGTAGAGACCAGATGTCAGGATGATGCATGAATGATCTCATTTTTGGGTATCCCAGTGATTCCCCATAATTGTTTGTTCAATTCCTTAGAGTGGGAGAGGGAGACTTGCTCATAGCCATGAAGATTTCAGTATGTGCACACAAACTGGTAGTCTTGGCATCAGTCATGATGGGTCGTGACCATGAACGGAACAGGAAAAGGAATTGCTCCTTGACTTTGGGAGGCTGGGAGCTTCTTTTCCAATTTCAAATGCAGTAGTGGGTAGAGGCAGAGATAAATGCACCAGATATGACTCCATACTGTAGACGAGACAGAGCATGGGGAGACTTAAAAGGGTCTTTCCTTCAAAGAAACCAAACACATATAAGACCAGTACTGACATGAAAAGAATTTCCTCAATCATTTCCTTGGGAAGTAATCTGAACACATTATCCTCACTTGTCCTTGAATCTAGTGTTTGCTCTGTATATAGAGATGAACACTTGCACAGAACAGGTTTTATATAGTTACACAGGATATAAGCTATCTATTTACATTTTACTCCTGGTTATTAAATCTTTGCGTATTTGTGGTGTTTCCTTTAAGGATTCCAGAGACATCCACATGCAGTGTAAAGTCCTTCACAGCTGAGAAGTTAGTGGCTGATACGTTTACCATTGCATGAGACCTTCTACTAATGCAAATTGTCCTACCACCCATAAATCTAGGAGTACACCCTAAAATAAAGTTACCTTGAAAGCTATTGCCTTGCTAAGAAAAATTTGCTTTGATATCAGACACTAGAGCCTTGAATCTGAAGGCATATGATTCAGGATGGAGGTAATGTGCTTTGCTCCCTCTTCCTTCCACAGAGATTTTGTATTGTCCCTGGTGTCCATCTCATAGCCTCGGGCTCCAAGTTGAGTGTTTATATCTCCATTGCTTTGGAGTCTAGCCGGTGCTGCATGATGTTTTAAGGACTATGACAAGATCAAAGCCTCCCAATTAATACATCAGGAGCCAGAAGAGCTTGGATCTTTTGATTTTGTACAAAATGCAGATATTTCAGATGCATTGGAAGCTTAACCTCCTGGGTTAATAACAGCCTGAGGGTCAGTGGATGATGAAATACTGCTTACTTACAGCTCTTCCTCAGCTTGTTCTTTTGGGCCCCATACATAATAGTACTGTTCCTTGTAAAGTAATACAAGTGATTGTGTGGATTTCCTACTACATTTGTAATTTTTTTTTGTTTGGATAACTTGTATACATATGGTTCAATAGCAATAAGCATATTTGTACATAGATTAAATAAAGATAGGTAAGGATTTGATAGAGAAAAATGGAAGTGTCTCATATCAGCTTTGCCTGAGCTGTTTTGCTTCTCTTTGTATTTACTTGGTAGGCTTACAAAAAGGATAAATACTGCAACTTTGGTAAGAAATACTTGGAGATTGAAGCAAAACTGACCTTTCAGTTATGTTGGGATTTAATTATTAACCAATCCCCATTTTGGATGTGCTAAGCCACATGCAGAACCTGCCGCTACTGTGAGAGGAGTGGTTGGCTGTCCTTGCTGGAGAATTTGTTTGTTCTCCAANTGAGCATGGTGTGTGGCCGGTTCTTGGCCCTGGTATTTCAAGATCCTTTTGATTTTATTCAAGTTACGTTAGAAAATACAAATGCTGCAGGTTTCGCTACTGTGAGAGGAGTGGTTGGCTGTCCTTGCTGGAGAATTTGTTTGTTCTCCAAGGTGGGATTGGGTTCTGTCGTGTCAGCTGCAGAGGCTGGTCAGCCCTGGCTCCTGCAATGTGATTATATGCAGCACACAGCCCAGCGTGGCTGTCCCTGTGACCACTGATCCATGAGCATGGTGTGTGGCCGGTTCTTGGCCCTGGTATTTCAAGATCCTTTTGATTTTATTCAAGTTACGTTAGAAAATACAAATGCTGCAGGTTTCTATGTACTTAAAAATTCGTTTGTCAGATCTTCCCCTTGTCTCTCACCAGTGGGAAGGAAATGGCAGTCCCTCTACTTTTTACCTCTCCTTGACTGCCTGGCTTAGGCTTGTTAGGAAAAGTGAATGGTTATGAGCTGAATTAATCTGAATGGGGAGTGAGGGAAATGGACTTCTCACTGGCAAAAATCACAGTGACACAGGTTCATGGTTCTTCAGAGCATACAGCTGGCAAGCAGAAATGTTTTTTTATGGCTCAGTAAGCAAAGTCCAAGCCCAGAGACACCCGCACAGACAAGAAATAATTCTGACCTTTCATGCTTTGGGTACAAAAGAACTATAGGAACACTGAAAAGCAAAAACAAAAATGCTTGCAGTTTAGCTAAGTACTTACACATGAATTTTGCAGAGTGCAAAGTCTATGCCAGGATATTTATATCAGGAAACCTTTCAAGACAATAGGTAGTTTACCAGATCCTGCAGAAATGTAGACATATTGGATCTCAACACAACACTATATGCAAAGGAAAATACATTGTGCACACAGGATTTGCCTTTACATATTGTGTTCTGCTGCTTAGCTGCAAAAAAATTTATGCCTAAGACTGGGTTTCAATCACCCAATAAGCCATATTTTGTTGATAAATACAAAGCAGTTGGGAAAGTGATGCAGGCTGAGATCTGATCAGATCTGGCAAGATGGGCACATTGGGTCTGGCTCATGTGTCAGGACAGGCTTTGGCTGCAGTGGGAAGGGAATGTTGCCAGGTTGCCAACACAAACTTAGCTCCTGGTGGCCTTACCTTGTTTTGGACTACTGGGGATACAGATGCTTTACAGTACGCTAGGACTAGCAACAAACTCTTGGATGTGAAAGCCTGTGGATGTTGACAGGCTAGGTTAATTGACGTACATGGGAAAGTGTTGCTCATATTCTCTTAAACACAGGGTTAACCAAAGCAACAGTATCCTCTGGATAAAAAGCAACCTACTCCACACCCCAAAACTGGTCCTGGTGCTGCCCTTTTCCAAACCTGGAAATGAAACTTGAGATGACTTTAGAAAGGAGGTAATATAAGAGCAGATCTTTATCTGGAGGCTTTCAGGGGCAGTTATGGAAAGACACCCACAAAAGCCCACCCTCCCAAGGATGAGTGCATTTTTATAGGTTTTAGGAAATTAGCATAAGCTATAAAAACACCAATTGGGAGGACAAGTGGTGATGTAATTCCTCCCTAGGTCAAGCCCCTTCTCTGGAGCCCCCCTGGCACTGGCTGTACTTTATCCATGAGAATGGATCTCCAAGAGTTGTTCTTGGCCTTGGTTCCCAGGAGGAACCAAGATAGCCCCGGGGCCCGAGGCCTGGAATTCTGGAATTTGTTATGTCTTTCTTCCTGGGGAAAGGGCATGGAAAATTGCTGGAAAAACTAGCCACTAGTACCATAGGCTACAGAGCAACAGATATATGTGTGAAGAATACTGTAAACATGTAAAAGAAAAAAGGCAAAAAGCAAATGGCATCACTGGTGCTTTGGACATCACTTTGTCCTTTCCCCAAAGCAGCAGCATGGCTCTAGGCCACTTACACAGCTGTCTGGTTGTGACTGGACAAATCCAGCCTTCTTTAACAAAAAAATTGTCCGAGGGCAGGCATCTGCCAGGACTGCGGGACCAGACCCCAAACCTGGGAAATGAAACATAGCTCAATCAAAGGCAATGGAGAAAAAAAGTCACCTGGAAAGTGTTAGCCATTCAGCGTGGAGGCAGGGGGGAGGCCATGCTGCTTTAATCTTTTTATAGTATAAAATTTAGTGACTGAATTAAATCCCTACTGTTTGGACTGGATGATATTACGTAATTCTCAGAAACGAGAGCAGCTGGCCACAGTACAGAAACCTCCTAGCAAGTCCTGCAGTGCACAGAACATCATTTACCAAGGCTGCAAAAAAAATACATTTATTAAGGAGCTTGGGAGTGATATTTGACATGCTGGCTTGGCTTTTAGCTGCCTGGATTTCATTTACAGCTCTTCTGTTTTATTTTCCACTAAAATAAATAAATAAATTTAGCCATCTTTGCCCACTTTCCCTAGCTGCTCTTTGGCATGCCTGTGGGTAAATCCAGTGCAGAGAGCCCAGGTGTATTGGTGAGAATTTTGCTAACCTTGTAATGGCAAGGTAGCTAAACAAGCAAGGGCAAAATCTGCATTTAGGAGGATGTGGAGAAAGGCAGATAAGCAACGAAGTGTTAGGAATCAGCTGATTGTTGGAAATTTTCACTCTGAGGAAAATTGCAAGCAAGACAAGGTCCTGAGCCCACCAAAAAATGTGAATTTTACAAACATTTATGGCTATTTCCTGATCTTCCTCTTCCTGCCTTTCACCCAACTCTTCCTGCCAGCTACACCACCACCAGACTTGCCATTTCTTCCTTGCCTTTGCCTCTTTTTTTTTACTTGGGGAATTTGGGGGCGAGTGAGGTGAGGTAGGTGGAAGAAAAATCACAGTTGTGGGGACTGTGTTCTGCCATTTAGATACAGGACAGATTTTGTTGCTCATGCAGTTGCCAAAATGGACTCTGAGGTGATCCTGGTGTTCTTGCCCTGCTTTGCACAGGTGGATGGTGAAACTGGCTGCACTTATCCTGACTTTCCCACAGCACTCAAGTCTGACAGCAATGTCAGTGTGTCAATCGTCTACCAATAGATTAGGTAGTTGGAAAATAGCTAATGCTATTTTTTTAATACTGTTTCCCAAAAGTGATTAAGAGCCCTTTGGAAAATATGTCCCTGGATTGGCCAATCAGCCATGCTCCAAAACCTGTAGGAAAGTCGGCCCTTGTCCCAGGAAATTTCTCGTTTAAAAATAAAATTGCATAATCTCCTCCTTCCCAGTTTATTCCAGTAATAACATCTACAGATATGTATGTAAGATAATTAAGTAAAATATTTGAAAGTATGCAAGCGTAAATACCTGAAATGTTAAAGAATTAAATCCATAACTTCAAATTTGAAGGTCTTGAAGGATGCACATGATAGCACTGGGGATAGAGGGAATCTCAATTCTTCCACACTTTGGAAATCAGATTAGTTCCTTATAGGCCAAATTTTGTTTAGCCATCCCTCCCTGCAGTACTTGCCACCAGAAAGTACTGTGGCAAGTACTTTGGCTGGATTTTTTATCCCTGTATTTGGTGATTTAGGATTTTAAGAATGGCCTGATGCTTTACCTTCCCTATGCTAGCAGACAACTGCTTACCTAGCAGCATGCTGGGCTACTAAAGCAAGTGCAGCAATCAGTGCAGATGGTTGGACCCTAGGGAGAGGAATGCAGCTTTCTGACCTCCCCATAGGCACCCTGCCAGGCATGAGCTGGGCCAGCCATAGTGCTTACTGTGGCTTTGTACCCTGCCTGTGCTATTGCCATTTTCAAAGTGTGCCTTTTTCCTCCTGGCTGAAAAATCCTAGCAGATTTTGGGAGAGCAGCTAGTACAGAGGAGGACATATGTGCCACGGTCCAGGATCAGCTAACTGAGTGTTGATAATTTGTCATTTTGATATTAACTTAACTGGGCAGGATCTGAGCAGCAGAGTCGAAGAGCAGCATCAGGTGGGCAAGGGTCCCAGCAGCACACTGAGCAGCACAGGAAAAGCACTAAGGGCAGTATTCTGACTCTGGAATCTCATGTGCTGGCTTCAGCAGGAGCCATGTGAATGTAACTGCTGCCAGAGGACAGGCCCCAAAGTTTAGTATTTCTCCAAATGAAGTATAAAAAGAATTATGAGCTTAGCCTGCGAAACTTGGGTCTAAATTCAGAACCATCTGGTGTTAATGGCCTGAAGTGAAACTTCAGACAAAGGTTTCATTTTACTTATTATTCATGAGAAAAGCCTCTGGCCAGTCACTGCAGCTTTGCTTACTACTGCTATAGCTTTGTACCTGCTGCCTCACTGCAGGGTGAGAGGGTGCATAAGCCTGATGCTGCTCTGCTTTGACTTTAGGCAGGTGGGATTGCCTGGAGCACACAGAAGAATTAAGAAGCTCAATAAAATATTTATCCACTCACTATTTTCACTTCACTGACATTAATCTTCCTGAAAGTTCATGCCCAAGAGTTTATTTAATGACAAAAGGGTTTCCATGCTGAAATTAACTCCTACTGCTACTTATCTATAAGCAAAAGCTGTTCTCAGGCTCTTTGTCAAAAACAAATCTCACCTGCATACAAGCTCAGAACTGGGTGGAAGGACTATGTGGAAAGCATAAACTTTTTTTCAGTTCAGCTGAAATTTTGCAGACAAAGCCTTCCCATCCCAAATAGTGGGGACAGATGATCTAATTCTGAACAGGGCAAACAGAAGGTGGCAACATGGTGAGGTATGTTGATAAGGAGAAATATACAGATAAATGTGGCAAACAAGATCTCAGGCTTTTCTGACAACTCCAAGAGAAACTTCCCTGCTTATTAAGGTTTCTGATGGAGACTTTTAGACACTGCTGTGTGGTCCAGAAGGTGTTACTCACTAAGCATGAGAAATTTGAGTAAGAAATGGCAGTGCTATTGAGCCTGTTTCCGTACAGACATTCTGGATTTTCCAT
>WBND01000599.1:306886-358597 GCA_013398595.1 Tychaedon coryphoeus | reverse complement strand
AGAAAAGGATTCTAAAACTAAATTTGAGCAGCTCTGTAACAAAGAAATATCTGTGAAAAAATATCACTCTTGAACTGATTTCATGTTATGAGGCCAAAAATATCCCTGGTCCCTCTATTTGCACAGTGACTGACATACCTGGTACAGTACTTACAAACTGTGCTGGTCTGATTATTTAGTGATTTCTTCCCATGAACATTTTCTCATCACAGCTCTAAGCTGTCTCTGAGTGAGGCAAAACAAATATATTCTTTTCAGCATTTTCTTTTCACAGAGAATCCAATCTGCTTACAAGACATGTTACAACACTGATGAGTTCCTTCTTGCTTTTTTAATTATTGCTGTCAATAACTATGGGTATTTAATTTTTCTGAAAGATGTCATTGAAAGCACATTTTTACCAGCCTCCAGGGAGGTCAGATTGATATTTCTGTCTTAGTTACACGTGTAGGTAGAGAGCTTTGCTGGGACCGATCCAGGAAGACAATCTGCAGTATCCTTGGAGTCAGATCACACCTATGGGATCCACAAGGAACATACCTCACTTGAATTATGCTTGATGCTTCCTTTCAGTGTAAGGTTAGAGTAGGCAATGCTCTCCTTCCTAGTGCCTGTGCAAAATAGAGTGTGTATGTACCATGCTCTCCTACTTTAATGAAGTACCATGCTCTCCTACTTTAATGAATGCCATGTTGGCAAGAAAGACTTGATGGTAAATCAAGCCCAACTGGCCAAAATCAGCAGGCTTCAAGCTTATTTAACTGGGAATTGCTGATCCGGGAAAAGAGCTGGCTAAAATCATCATATTTGCATCCCATTTCATATTTCCAATTCCATGATAAGAAAATCTACCATGTATCTGCTGAAGTGTTGGAGCCAGAGCGCTTTCTTTGCTCATGACTGCTTTGAGAGTGTGGCAGTGGTTATATTAATCCAGAATCAATGACGTCTAAATGATTTTATCTTCTTCCTCTGTATAATGGATGTTCACAAAGTCACCTTGTGCCATTCCTTGCTAAGGCATGAAGAGGCAATCTACTATAAGAAGCCCTGTAGTAATTAGCAAGCTCAATTACATAAATCAAATTGTGATTATGACCCTCTTGAACAGAAACCTAATTGCAAAAGTATTGCTGAAGTGTGAAATAGGAGAGATCTTTTAACATTTGTTTTTTGTGTGTGAGGTCAGCTTCTATGAAAGTACCAAAGTAACACCAGCAGCTTTAGCTCTCTGTCACATTTGTCTCCTTACCACGTCTTCCTCTGCTAATTTAAATGCTTGTGACTTTATCTCTTAGATTTTTCCTTGGTTTGCTTGTTTGTTTTTGTTGGAAATATTACTGCACTGGTCTTTCACTCTTTTAGGTTTCTGCGGGGTCCGTAGCAGAAAGTGTCAAGGACAGAGTGGTTGATTCCAGGCTGCAGGTGTATGTCACCCGACCTGGCCTGTTCACTTGTCTTGCCACAAACAAGCACAGCAAAACTTTTGGAGCCGCAAAAGCAGCAGCAACCATCAGCATTTCAGGTATGTAGGGAAAGAAAAGGCCGCTAATTTTTTTAGCCTTTCCTGCTGGGGAAGAGGAAAGAGGTGCAGAGTGCTCTGGAGGAAGAGGGGAAGCCTTGGAGAGATGATAGTGTCCAGAGGCCTAAATTTGAGTACAAGTACATCCTCCACCAGGCTATTTCCTCATATACTCTTACACTTTGGAGACGGGCATAGCAGTCATTTCCTGAATGTTTGATGCTGTCTTGCACTTTGTGTCCCAGAAGCACACTTGGTAAGTTTATCCATGTGGAGGAAGTTGTGGTCATGACCCAGCGCTGGTATCATCTAACAGCAAAGTGAAAATAGCTTCAAGTAGTTCAGCTTCACAAGGGGTTGGCATCCAGAAAGCAGGATGGTTGCTGTCAGAGTAGTACCCTGCCTTGCCTGGAGCTGTCTCTTCTCTCAGGGACATCTCTCAAATGTGAAAATGAACCTCCAAAGAGCTTCTGTCAGAGCTAACTAACTGCATAGAAAAAGGTGGCAGCCTGGGACATCCCTCTTTTGATAGGCAGGGGGATTTAGTCAGAGGAAGGAGGAATCACACAGGACATGGATGGTAGCCCTGGTCCTGCTTTTAACTAGGCATATACTTGTTCATATCTCTGTGCCTGACCTTCTGCTTTCTTGAGAAAAATAATCATGCCATTTAAAGAAAGGGCATTGAGAGGAATAACAGGAAACTCTGCCCCACAAGGTACTCAGAACCTGGTGCTGTATTTCCCATCCCCACCTCATTTAGCCTAGGCAAGTCTGTCTCCAACTGCAGTGGAGCACACAGGTACTTTGGACTGCTGGAAGTTGTACTCCCCCAGCTGTGTGTGCTCAGCAGGAGAAGAACACTGCCTTAGACTGAAGAGGAGTCTGCCTTGGCCTTGCCTCAGCTCACAAGGCTCCCAGGACAGAGATGCCCTGGCCCTTGGCTGATGGCCAGTGTCTCCTCCCTATGCTGGCACTGCCCAATTCCCTGTGGCACTGCAAGCTGGGGTTACTGCTGCGTGCCAGTCCTGCATCTCCAGCCCTGGCTTCTCCTACTTGTTACAGCTGCTGCCTGAAGTAATGTGGCTTAAACAGAGGATGCTACCAAAGGATCAGCATATAAGGCATAAAAAACAGTGCAAGAGTCCACTTCAGTTGGCACTGCCATCAACAATCTACTTCCTCCTCATTCTTTCTCACTTTACAGTGTTCAGTGTTGTCCTACATTTCTTCCCTGCCAGAAGACACAAAAAAAGGAACAGGATTTAGGTGCATTTTTTTTTCATACAGCTTACAGTTGTCAGACACATTTCCTAGCACGGAAATCTTGACTTATGCACCTAAGAGGGAACAATGAAGTGTCACTGATGTCTTTTCCATTTCTTCTTTCTCCTGGTTCATCACAATTCCTGGATCTGATGCCACTTGGCAGAATGGAGGTAAGAATGACTTTCTGTGGTTTTGTGGAGGCTCTTTCTGGGCTGGGAAGAAGAAGAATGATGAACCAAGGGGGTTTGGTTAATTTGGCTTAAATGAAGGAGTAGGGTTTCTGCACGCCAACTGTGCAGATGAGGTTCACCCAAAGGGATCACTGAGCTCCTTTACAGAGGCATAATTGGAGACTAAGCTGGGGTAGATAACGATGGCTTTGAGTCAAGCCAGCTGTCAGGGTGTGTGAAAAACAGTTGTGGGGAGAATACTCTGAAGCAAATTCTATTGGCTTACAGATCCACAGTTTCCCTTGACCTTGTAAATTTTCATGGCAAAGCTCAACTGCAAATTCAATGCCTCCCTGTTCATGGTTAATAAACATAATTTGGTTTGGTGCTCACCAGATTAGGGCAAGAGAAGGTTGTATTTGTTCCAGCAGAATTATGGATGAGTAAGGCCTTATACATGCGATGAGAAATTAACTTCTGCTTATAAATTTTTTGCAAGACTGAACAATTTAGCTGGCTTTTTCTCTTTAGAATCCTTCCATGTTTTTACATGCTGCACTGACTGATCAATCTGGAAGGAAGACTAGAATGTTAGCCTGGGAGATGGGCTGGGAGTTTCTGGCCTTTATCGAAGAGAGCAGAGCCTGGTAAAGTCTG
This sequence comes from Tychaedon coryphoeus, assembly GCA_013398595.1. Lineage (NCBI taxonomy): Eukaryota > Metazoa > Chordata > Aves > Passeriformes > Muscicapidae > Tychaedon > Tychaedon coryphoeus. The sequence continues at coordinate 354,979 of WBND01000599.1, read as the reverse complement.
AGCAGATGGCTTTGCCACTCTGCTGACATAGACTCCCTGCAAAGACTATTGCCTCCATCACAGGAGCTTGCAAGATTGATTCAGGAAGTTTGTAAGTGATTGGGTGACCACCCAAAGATGATGGCTCTGTAGAGCTTATGCTCTACACCTGCACCCATGCAGGTATGACAGGCATGGGGACACAGATCAAGTGCTCAGCCCATCTGTCCTGTAGCTGTTCTTAACATTTGCTGCATGACATTCCCTCTCTGTGACAAACCATTGTGAGAAACATATTTTTGCTGCTTCTGTATTGCAACTTGGTCTCTATCTCCTTGCATATTTTAGAAAAGCAAGGAAACTTAACGTCAGCACTGTCAGCTCTTCTGGGTCTGCATCTGCAGCCCCCTGAAGCCAGCAGCACAGCTGCCCCATACACGTGTCCCTGCTTTTGCCCCAGGGGCACAGGAATGATGCAACTTTCAGATTAAGCACAATGAGAGCCATCAGGAAAATGTAAATACTCTGACTCCTGACAAGAACAGTTCACCAGGGTGCTGGGATCAGTGCATTGCTTTGGGGAAACCTATTGTGTGCAGGGGAGATGTCGTGGGCTGTGAGGCCAAATGCAGCATGCTGAGGGACTCCTGTGTCATATGAAGGTGTGTCCATGGAGCCTGGGATGATGCAGTGTCAGAGCATCACTGCCATTTTGGTAAATCTCAAGGAATTGGTGCCTTCCTGTGTTTTTTTATCCATTGTGATGCAGAAAAAGAAATTAAAGAAAAAAATTCACATGGACCCTAAAACAGAGCAGTTAAAACAAGGCCAGGGAGTGTCATCTGCAGAGAACATCATGTGAAGAACAGAAATGTGAGCATCCTGTGTAATCCCTTCCCCATGTACCTCCAGATTTCTGAAGAAAAAACAGCAAGAAACCCCATAGTTAACAATGGGTGATTATTTGGACAGGGGAAAGAAATAAAAGGCAAAGATACAAATAGCTCTGTTGACTGCTCCAAATGGTTGGCATGTTGTGAATTGAACTCTCTGACCCCAGTTACACTGACCGAATGAGCAGTGGGGACAGCTGCACCCAGCCCTCCTCCCTGCCCTGATTTTGCCATCCTCCACACACAGGGAGTCTGTTTTCCCAGCTTTGCCTCCCATACCAAGGACGCCGCACCCCATGGGCTGCCTAGGCAGAGGGCACCTCCTCTCCCAAAGACCCTGCTGCTGGTGGGTGACTGTGGGAGCTCCTGGAGCATGGCTGACCTGTGCATTGCTCTTACCCTGCTGCTGCCTTTTGATGGCCACAGGGAAGAAGGGAGGAAGGGAGGAGAGGAGAGATCTCCTTCTAGATGCAAATAACATGGGGAAGATAAATAAATGGCCCTCAAAGAAGATGACCCTACTGTGATTTTTATTGCTTCTGCATAGCTTTTTCTCCATGCTATGTGGCAGGAAAATTTGCAAAATGGGAGATGTGGTAAAGAGAGAAGATGTGCCTTGCAGAGAAAAATCAGGAAGAAAAACAGATACTTGTGCCTTCTTTGTCTCTGAGTCCCCCAGCTAAAGGCATGGAAGAGGGGCAGGGTCAGGATGGTCCAGGAGCTGAGGAAGGGCAGGCAGGCAGTTGGTCTGATCTTATGAAAAATTCCAGTACATGATGAACTTACCTGGCTCCTGTTCATCAAGTCTATCTTAAATTAAACTCTAACTCTTGTTAGACAGCAGAGTGAAAAATCCTGAGTAATCATAGAACTGCAACAAGCAGCATGACTGATCCCTACTGCAAGGAAGCAGGAAAGTAAAATATTTTCCCACTAGAGGCTGGGGGCAGGGTGAGGGGCCATGCTAGGTCGTGGTTCTGTGTGATCGCTCAGCCTTTAGCCCACTTACAACGTCAACAACACTCGGCAAGAGCCTCATCCCTGGAGCTCACCTGGGCTGGCACTTTGCAGTTTCATTCTTGGATTACACTGCTGGTTTCAGTGGTTATAAACATCTAGCATCTCCTCTGCCCTCTGTTAGCCTTACACATGCCACTTTATTCAGAAACAGGGCCATTGTGCTCATGCAGCTGTTTAGATCTGTGAGCTTACTGTGTGTGTGCTCTTGTCCTCGACAGCAAGCTGTACAAGGGTGACACAGGCTACTGCAGCACATACAGAGGTGAGGTGTGTAGTGCTATCTTGGCGAAGAATGCTCTTGTTTTCTTCAACTCCTCGTATGCTGACCCAGAGGAGACCCAAGAGCTGCTTGTGCACACTGCCTGGACTGAACTGAAAATGGTGAGTTCATTCTGCCAACCGGCTGCTGAGTCTCTGCTGTGTAACTACATCTTCCAGGAGTGCAATCCCTCGGGAGCTGGGCCAGGTCCAAAACCAGTGTGCAGGTAAATGAAGAAAAACATGCTCATATTTCACTTTCATTTCATGGGGATGTGTATGCTGCAGGGGAGTGGTGAGGGACTGTCCAGGCTTGCAGTAGCAAGTGAAACTGAGTGAAGTTGGGCCCTCTAGGTTTGCACAGGTTTTCCTTTTCCTCTCTCCTCTGTACACACAGACTGATTCAGCTCTCACTGTGCTCATTGCTAGCGTATGGTCTGAATTTGAAGTCCTGACCTCTACATTAGATCAGGTGTTTGGAGGACAGTGCTGAAAAGAAGTATCCATTTGAATTACAGAAGTAGTTTCAACAATTAACATGTTGCTTTCTGTTAAGTCTTACTAGGCCAGTATGTATGTTCTTTATTACTATAAAGAGTAATTGCTTCTTTGGAATCTTGACTAAATGTGGCTCCAGAAGATGCAACAAATCTGGCCCAGGCAACACACCAATCATTTAGCACTTCCTGCCTTGACAAAAATGTGACAAAAGTTATGAGACCAGAGACATTGCCTGTGTAATTGTTCCTGATAAACCGAAACTCCAATGTGGTTATTGAATCCTTCTATATGCAGAGAAATTGGGCTGACAGGGATCCTGAGGAGTCCAAAGCATCTCTTACTGCAGCTAATCTACTGTTGACAGGTATTTGTAAACACATCCCAGTGACAGACACTTCTCCCTCCCTACGCAACCTCCTGAGCAGTCCTTCCCTCGTTGTTCCTTGTCCTCCCACCATGGTCATGGAGGCGAGTTTCTTTCATTCCTCTTTGCAGTGAAATTTTACATCTTTCTCAGATTATCTGACTAGATAAAACAGGTTTTTCCAAGCTCTCTACATAGCTTTTCCTCTTCTGCCCAGTGCAAATTTTGTTATTTTTAACTATAATGGAATTATGATTGCTTGGTGTGCTCTGCAGATGACAGCCCCCCTCATACATATATCAGGGTGAAGTTTTGCTTTTCCTGGCATATTCAGCCGCTAAAATCTAGTCATTACCTGTTTCTCATTTCGGCAGCTGACATCCCTGCCTAAAGTGCACTGCTTTGTTCCTGTCTTCCTTGAAACACGTTTTGAAATACTATTCAGATCTGCATTTATTGGAAGAGTAGCCACAACCCTAGTGTCTCAAATCAAATTTTTTCAACAGACATGGCAAGCATGTTGCTTGCTGGACTTGGGCCAGATATCTAATGGCAATAATTTATCCAGTTATATAGGGGTTTTTTAGGATGATTAGCAGCATGCTGTTTTTGTAAGTGGGACTCTTTCTGTTACCCCTTCTTTAATATCTCTGAAACAAACGTGCAGGGGAAAACCACAGGGTGAATATTGACCATACATTTAGTTCTCTATTTGATACCTACGCTGCTTAATATTCTACCATCAACACAGGGGTGGCATATATCCTACAAAAAGTTATGTGCAGGTATCCAGAGATAATCATGCAACCAAGTACTACAATTTGCTTTTTGCTGGCAGGCTTCTCCCTGTCACCTCAATATTCTGCTCTTTGTCACTGTGCCCTTAAACATACGAGCTTGCTGCCATTTTTCAAGATCTATGACAGTATTTATATCTCAGCCACACATGCACAGCACATTAGTCAGCTAAGGGTTTTGTACATTGCTCTGCATGGTATTTCAGTTAGATCTTGGCCTTGCTTTATTTACCCCTGCTCATGAGTGGCCCTGCAGGACCAGAACTCTCAGTGATTTGACTGAAGACCTGTACTTCTGGGGCACTTCTAAAGTCAGTCAACATAAATATGCACTTGATCTTGAGGCAGCTGAGCTAACAGTTACAACATTTGCAAGTATGTCCAAATGTTAATGGGCTTGCCTGGAACCATTTTTCTTCAAATCCATGAGTCAATGTTGATTTTTATTGGTTATCCCTCCCTCATTTATCCCCTCCCCTCATTTGATTTTAATGCAGCTTTCTTCATAAGAGAAGTCCTGGAATAACATCTTTCCCAATTCCTCAGAGAACATCTGCTGGACTCCAGTTCTTCCAGAGCCCAATACTTCTTTTGATAACTCAGACATCTAATATATCCTTCTTAATGGCTGAGAGGGATCTGGGGGCTCTTGAACACATCTCACATGGTCTTGGTTACTTTCCAACTCTCTTAACTACTTTTTACTGACAACTTTATAGCTTTCTGCAGAAGCTGGCTAGACTACACAAGTTTTCAGGTGAAATACTTCATGAGTAAGAATTTAACTCTCTCAGATGTTCGAGAGTTCTCCCAGTTTTTGACGGACATACTGCCCTCGATGTATGTCCATGTATTTTTATCTTATTATTTATTTTCTGCACCAGTCTTCTTTTTTCCATGTTGGTTTTTAATATTCATTTGGTTTGGAAGCTAGCTAGCAAGAATAACAACAGACAGGCTGAGTAAAAGTTTTATACAAGTAATCGGGGTAAAACAAAATGAAATTAAACAGAAGAAAACATACGAAGAAAACACAGGAAAAGTTAACTTAATGTAAATTTAGATGCAAATTGATTAAAATGAGAATTCTTAAGGGAAGGTGATGTCTTGTCTCATAATTCTTGATTAAGTCTGCCTCTTGTTGCTGGCTGCTATTGCAACAGCAGAAGTACTCTCTGTTTCAATCACTGCTGATAGGAAGTGACCAAGCTGTAGGGAACAGTCTTGTGTTGGGGAAAGTCTCTCTTTGTTTGGGTCTGTGTGTCCCCACCTCCTCTTACACAGTCTTGCATTTCTCTAGAAGCACTACTAGCACACTTGCTGTCTTCTGCCATTACTGTCCTTTGTCTATCTGTCATTTACATGACACAACATTTCTAACAATAACCTGAAATAATCTTTGCGTGTGACCTCATCAAGCTCTCTCTGCCGAGCACCAGGTGCTAAAACAACGCTTTGAACCTAGCTAGAGGTGACTGACCATCTCTCCCCCTGGCTGCTTCAGCATTCTTCCAGGGTGCAGATAACCCTCCTTTAACCCCGGTGCAGAAAGCATTGCAGAAGAATGGTCTTTTGCATTTTGGAATTGAACACCGAATAAAGGGCTTATTTAGGGATGCCCAGGATCCAGGAATGAACAGAGCTAATTCAATCCAGATCTCCCAAGACAGTGCTTCAAATGCAAAAGTTTTTCTCATTTCTCTATCTAAGTATTTCTTTATTTCACAAGGTCATTCCTGTTCCACATGTTGTTTAGCGTAAAAGATAAATTTGCCATCTGGCTGCATTCTGGTTTCCATTGAAAGGAGGAAGAAATAAACCACTGGGTAAAACCAAGCACAGAGCAGCTGGGCATTGATGACTTCAGTATGCTGTATTGAAGGACATCCATTACTGTCAGAGAAAAACTGTTGCTCTGGGAGAATTCCCAATCACCTCCATCCTTCAGGTGCTTTAGAGGGTTTGCAGTGCTGTTAGCCACTGCTGAAACTCATGACCATCTGCTCTTGCCAAAACCATTGTGTAATTAAAAAGATTGCATCAACCCACCAGGTGGTGAATTTCGCTAAATCCTTCACCACAGACCCTAGAAGTACCTTTCTCTTTCTCCATCATTGTGTGATGGTTGGAAAGGTTGTGGATCTGAGAAAGACTTCAGTTGAACTGTGCAAAAGAAATCTTTGCACATGACCCTAAAGCTGATTTTGCGACCCAGGCTCTCAAGAATGACTACATGAATAAGCAAATCACTGATAAATTGACCAATACAACAAATCCACTAAATCCCCAGTACGGTGTGTTTTCTTTTTTTTCTTTTAATTTTTTTTTCCAGTGCAGACATTTCTGCCTTGCCCTTCTTCACCAAAAAAAAAAAAAAATTTCTCATGTAAGGCCTATTTAAACATCCAAAGCATTTTTTTTGTCAGTGAATGTTTCACATTGTTAATACATTAGATGGGAGACAGGTCACTTTTTTTACCAGGCAACCTAAAGCTTTTACTGCAGGCATCTACAGAGGAAAAAATGGATTTAAAGCTGCCTGTAGAGACAATAAAAAAAATATTTTTTTTTTATTCAGTGAGATAAAAAGTATATGCAAAATGTTTAATATAAGAAGGTTAAGAATTGAAGTTCACCTCTTGCTTTTAGTAGATGACAACATACAATTTATAAAAGCCAAGTGAGATTTTTAGAATAGAATTTTTAGAACTGAAAAATTCTAACTCTAGAAATGAGAGGGAGACCATTTACGAGAGCATGTAGTGACAGGACAAGGGGGAATGTCTTCAAACTGAAAGAGAATAGGTTTAGATTAGATATTAGGAAGCAATCCTTTGCCATGAGAGTGGTGGGACACTGGCACAGGTTGTACATAAGCTGTAGATGTCCCATCTCTGGAAGTGTCCAAGGCCAGGTTGGATGGGGCTTTGAGCAGCCTGGTTCAGTGGAAGGTGCCCCAGTCCATGGCAGGGAATTGGAACTAGATGATCTTTGATGTCTCTTCCAACACAAACCATTCTATGATTCTATGATGTTTATTAGTAGAAGATGTAAAAAAATCTGTAGAAAAAGATAGGAATGAACTCCTCATAGCTTGGTGTGCGTTGTGTTTTGAGCATAACCTTGTTTCTTTAAAAATGTAGGTTATTGTGTTTCTTAAAAAGGAAGCTGTTGCATTTCATACAGTTTCCTTTATGGTTTATAAGCCAGATAGACTGGCTTTAAAGAAGTGTCATCCAGTTAATAGATTTCTGTCAGCCTGCATAATCCCTGCACATCACTGCTAAGTGCAGCCATTTTTTTCAAGCCATTGACAGCTGTATTTCACTGTTTTTTGCAAAACAATGTAGAGAGAATTGCCTTGCTGTAAAGGATCTCTACTGCTTTAAGGAATGGCTCTCAGTGGAGGAGAACTCTCAGAAGGGGATTTACAAGCCAGGGCTGATGCTGCTTACTCTTCCTGAATGCAACAGGTTGCCCAGCCTGCACCAGAATCCCAGCTCCTGCACACGCATCCCTTTCTTTGGTAAGGTGGCACATGCTGCTGATTGTCCAGAGAGCTGTGTTCTTGGTAAGGGAGGGGGGAAAGGTACGATCCATAATTTACAGCTAAAATAAAAGCCCATGGTGGGTACTGTCCTGTCAGCACCCAGGCATGGAATTGTGATAGGTGCTTTGGCTGTTTGCCTCTGTCATGCAACTGGGTGTGGGAGAAATCCCTCAAGTAAATTAAGCCTGGATCTTCATTAAGAAGATCATAACAATCTCATAAACCAGTCTTAATAGTAGCAAAGTTGCCACTCAGGTTCCTTTGCAAAGAAACAAGCTGTTTAAGCACTGCTGGGGAGGGAACTTTTTCCTGTAATGTGCTTCTAAGTGAGCATCCAGTGATATTGCATCCTGGACAATCCCTCCTTACATCTTGTCTTGTCTTTTTACAGATTTTAAGAAGGAGAACATAACCAGTAAGTAGACTGCCCCAGAGTCTATGTTTTTAGAGATGGACATGATATTCTTCATTGAAGCTGCCATTTGCATAGTAGTTTTGTGTTTTCTGCTGGTACTGGCTGGCTGAATTTATTACTGATGAATGTCTGGGTTTCCACATCCAAGGCATGGGGAAACACATTTCCAACTCTTTGGAGGTTGGGGAGACCATGGGCTAGTAACCTTTTATGAGAGAGGCATGGTGGTTTTAGATGGTACTCTTCCCTCCAGCTGTTCCCTTTTCTTTCTACCCATTGCCTCTCATTGTCCTCTTCCCATATTTGTATTTCTGATTCTGAGGTCGTCCCAGCCTTATACGTTAATGATATGGTTACCTGTGCCAGGCTGGCTTTGCAAGACCTTAAGCTCCCAGCACCCTCCTCACCTCTGAAGTCTGTTTCTTGTATGAGCCTCCCATGACCAGTGATGAGATCCAGACATCCCCAGCAGTGCTGCTTTGGCTTCTGTCAGGCTCCCCACCCTGCTACTGGTTGTGGCTGAAACATGTGCACCCAACTCTTCCACTCATGTGCAATTGCAGTTTCAAGCTTAGCCAATTAACTTGCTTCACTGGAAAAAGGAAGAATCTCTCTCCTGCCAGGCAAATAAGCAGGTGAGGTCTGCAGATTTGGCAGTGGCAGGCACCTAGGCAGCTTCTGTACGGAGAGATAGGGAAAGTCAAAACAAAGGAAATAATGAAGAATTTTGGGGACCTAGGGGCCTGGTGGTGCATCTAAGGAGATAAGGGCTTCAGCACCCTCTGGGCCAGTGCTTGCAGCCTGCAAGTGCAGCCATCCCTGCCCTTGGTGGAGGGAGCACAAGAGAAGGGTGCCAGCACATGAGTGGAGCATTTATGGGATGGCTTCAGGCTCACCACAGATGCTTCAGGACATATCCTCTGTCTCCTGTGTTTGCATGACCTTCTTTGTTCATCTGCAACCGCATTTTCCCAGAATGGCTTTGCCCAGATGTGCAATATTAAGATCATGAACCAGGAAGATATAACAGTAACATTTTAGTAATATTGCCTCCCTTTTTTCACTTTAGACCCACTGTTATGTGCACAAGGGTTTGTTGAGCATGAACTGAACTGTTTTCCAGCTTGATATCAAATTATTCATTAATGCCCAGATGGACCAGCTATGTTATTCCCTCTGTCCTCATTGTAGCAAGACAATCTATGGAAGCATCTGCATTCCCAGAGTATGAAGGATTCAGAGGTTCTTTCTTAGTGTTGCTCTTGCCCCTAAAGCTCTCCACATTCATCTTTTAAGGTGTTCCACTCACATTTATTTCAGAACTGTACAAAAATAATTTTTATGTTTATTACTAGCTGTGTCATGAAGCATGTTTCAGGCACTGCTTTTCTTGCCTTTGAATGTGAAACAAGCAAAATTCTGGGTTCAGGTACACAAGTATGCTCCAGGACAGCTTACCAAGATTTTTTCCACCTCTGCAGAGCAACAGGTGCTGGTCTTTTGGTGGCTGCTATCTTATTGCAGATGTGAGTCCTAAATGGTATCTACGTATTGGCCAAAGAAATCCATATTAGAGTATTTTACCTTTCATTTGTGATGCGTTTAAATGTTCCCATAAAGTCCACAATCATTCCTCTGCTGAAGTATTTGTATGGCTCAGGGCTACAGGAACTCAATCCTTTGTTTAAGCTCACTCTCCTACAGTTAAAACTTTAAAGGCAGTGTGTCTACCTACGTGTGTATAGTGTCTGCTACCTGGTGAAATTTCAGAGAGCTGTCTATCACAATATATAACTGCAATCCTGAGTGCAGTGTGTGATGCAAGAAAAAAACAGTGGATAGTCATGATGGTGTGTTGACTATGGTCCTTGTACATGACAAGGAGTACAATCCACAAAGAGACATAGCCTTGTACCAAACCTAGGTCAACACTTATGCAAGGCTTTAAGGAAGATGAAAAATATTTGCTTTAGAAGTCATTATTTTAGAACACATCACGTTTCTTCTTGTTCTTTTTTCCTGAGCTGAGAGTTTATGAACATAGTAGAAAACAAAATTATGACAAAAGAATTTGCTGGTTTGTTAATTTTTCTACGAAAGCTAACAATACAGTGGACCCCAATATATGCCATCTATCACAATGTTAGCCTTGGCTCAGCTGAGTTTAGAGATTAGCTACTATGTATAGAAATGTGTAAGGCTGCATCTCCTCTGCTGTCTTTCTGCTTCCTAGACTATACCAGCATGCATTAAACTCTCCTATTAGGACAGATGTATGTGAGCACACATATCCTCTGAGGACATTAATGCATATTCCTGCAGTAAAATCTCAATATTTTCTGTCTAATTTTTCTGCATCTTGAACAAGCATCTGTATATGCTAGTGACTACACTATCTTCATTATAAAGAGCATTGTTTTATACTGATATCATTCCTTAGATTATAGTTCAGATCATACTTCAGGGTATGGTTTCCATGAATGCTGAAAACCATAGGCTGTTTCCAAGTTATCTAAGGGGATAAACACCGTACAGAAGCAGGAGGGTTACTTTATGAATCCCAACTCCCTGCTCCCAACCTGAGGCACATGATTGTCTTCCTATTTGTGTCACAGTAAGAATGCAGGCTGTGAATCATGGAACCAGTGCTATGATTTGCTTTCTGCCTTGGTTTGGCTTGGGTGGGTACAGTGTGGTTCTGCCCTGCACTTTTTACATGATGTACTGTGTTGCAGCTCAACTATCACAGGCACACTGCCTGTTTTCTCCGTCTGAGAGAGCTGCAGGGCCCTCTTCGAAGTTTCGTCAGATTTCCTTCTATTGAGTGCAAAATCCATTAGAGTGCAAACAGGAGGCTAAGCAGTACCCTTCCTGTGTTGTCCAGTCCTTCTTGTGTTCAGACCTGATGCTGTCAGATGGTCTCACGTAACGATATGAACTTTATTCCTGTGAGTCTCTGTTGGAGGACATGGTCTGAAATGCCTTGACCCCATGTTTTCTTTCTTTCCCAGGGACTTGCTACAGCGGCAATGGCCAGTTTTACCAGGGCACTGCCAATGTCACAGCATCTGGCATTCCCTGCCAGAAGTGGAGTGAGCAGGTGTGTGTCAGTGTGAGGTCCACCAAATGGAGAGCTGTGCTTGAGGTTTGCTTTTCCAAGGAGTTTCTCACAGTCAGGCAGCCCAATCTCAGTAAAAGAAATGAGCAGGAACCAGGCTGCCTTCATGAGCTTCTTGAGCTCACTGGTGTTTTACAATCTCATCATATTTCAATCTGAAAGTTCCCCTTACTGTGGCAAGATGCGTTCTCTGTAATCAAGAAAGGCTCTGTCTTGCTTCACTTCTTTGGTTTCTTTTTTTTTTTTTCATTTTGTTTTAATAATAATAACAGGGAAAATCATGCTGAAACACTAATACAATTTGCTTCCTCCCCAAGGCTCCCCATTTGCACAGGAGGACTCCTCAGGTTTTCCCTGAGCTGTTTGATGCTGAGAATTACTGCCGCAATCCAGGAGGTGAGAACGAGCGTCCCTGGTGCTACACAAAGGATCCAGCTGTGACCTGGGAATACTGCAGCGTGTCTCCCTGTGGAGATGGTAGGCAACTGCACTTTACAGTTTCTGACACTGTGGTTTGTTTTGTGGCCATGCAAGGTGTTTGCATCCTGAGCACACCAATCTGTTCTGTCTTCTGGATTCAGCTAGTTTCAGCTAGGTCTTCTCATAGATCCACTCTGCATCTTTAACCTGAAGGTTTAATGTGTGCCATGAAGAGGGGGAAATGAAGACAGGCAAATCAAGCACCTTGCCCTAGCTTATATAAATGCCAAAGATGAAGTGATATGTTCTGTGGTATTCTGAAAAATTAATTTTTCACACTGTTTAGAAGGCAGGGCTGTTTTCGAAAATTGTTTAGTTTAGGGTGATTTTTTTTTCAATAACACCCCCCCCCCCCATTTTAATAAGCCTAAAAAGATAGAAACATCTTTGTTCTTTGATGTTGAAGCTAAGTCTTCCTTAGCTATTCTTGTTCCTCTTCCTTCCCTATCTCTCGTTCAAAGAACAGATCAATTTTTGAAAAATATTTCTTCCAAGATTCCCTGTTTCTGGATTTCAGTTCTGGGAAATAAGACTGCACTTGGAAACTGGAGTTCTATGGACTTAAGGGAACACAAGTATTTTCAGTTTAGCTGGCAATTAAGAAGAAGAAGAGTTTAAATTTCTTTCTGTTCTCAATCATTGCATGCAGAGATTAGCATTTTCTAGAATGCCTCTACCTACTCCACAGATAGTTATGTTTTATAGTTTTATAGTTTTTTTTCCCTAATAATACAGCCAAGTGTGCTTTAAACTAGTTTTTCATATTTGCCCCACAAACACACTGAGATGCAAATTGTTGGAGGCAAGAGGATATTTTGGGACAGTATCACTCTGTACTTACTTGGTCTTACACTCCTCCTTGCAGATTCCTTTTGAGACACATGATATATTGTGGTTTACATTGTGCACCATTGATCTTTCCCACTGCAGAAATTACTATATTTGAATAGTGTTGAGACTATCAGATGTGACCTCCCATTTGTAACTCCTGCAAATATTCTATATCAAAACTGTGTTCCCAGATTAATGAGAACTATGTATTGTACTTACCAGATGTTGGATTTTCACATGTGGCAAGCACAAATGGGTTTTGCTTCCTACAAACCAAGCTTCCCTAGTACGATCCTCTCATGTGGTCATATGTGGTTGTATCTGTAATGTCAGTAATTCCCAGGACGACAGGTTAAATTTCTCTGTAAATTCCTCTTAAAGAAAACTCTATAAACTAGCAGAGGCATAACCCTCTGACTTTATTTGCATTACAGCATTGTTATCACTGGGAACAAGAAATGAAGAGACTCTAAATCTTCCCCCTCCTCCTTCATTTTCCCCTACATACTCCATGACTGTTATCATCTCAATCATCTCCAGCTTCGCTCTGGTTGTGATCTTTGGCATTATCACCCTGGTTTGCTGCCGTCGTCGAAAACAGTGGAAAAACAAAAAAAGGTAAAGCTTGGAACTTAATTCAGTGCAAGAGATGCTGCTTTGAAAAGAGGGCTTTCTTGTTTCTGAGGGCGAAGTCCTGTGAACACCTGGTAGGGGAAGCAGCTCTCCCTTTGCCTGTGACAGCCCAGTGTAAGTTCTGTCAAACTCCTGTGCCAGAGCAGAAGGTGGCCTGGTGACTAGGGACATGGCATGACACCTTGCTGCAAGGCGCCTTCAGTAGCCCTGCTGCACCTTCCTTTTCCATCCTGAAAGAAATTAGCTCAGGAGGAGCTGTAGCTAGTTTTCTCCTGGTTGAGGGCTGAGCACACACTGACCAAAAATCGCTCTGCTGTTTCAGAGAGTCAGAGACACCAACTCTCACCACTCTGCCTTCCGAACTGCTCCTGGACCGGCTGCACCCCAACCCAATGTACCAGCGCATGCCTCTTCTCCTCAATCCAAAATTGCTTAGCCTGGAGTATCCCAGGAACAATATTGAATATGTGAGAGATATTGGGGAGGGAGCATTTGGGAGAGTCTTCCAAGCCAGGTAAGCAGCCTCTTTGTGAGTCTTATCTGAAGGTACTTGTGAAAAGTTGGCACTGGAAATCATCCATCCATCCATATATCCATATATCCATCCATCCATCCACTCAAATGCATGTGTATCAAGTGGTACACAACTCTAAGGTTTGAATAATTGTTTTTATAGCAGTTTTCCACTGCTATCTGTCAATATTTGTTAAACTTTTGCCACAAATTACTCGTTTCTACTCTCCAGTAGGTGTAATGCCTTGCTCACATACTAAAGTCTGGTGTAAAAGTTCAGCTAAATTTTGCCAAGAATACTGCCTATGACATGACCTATTGTGAAGTTCTTGTATTTCCCAGTATTTATGAATTGTCAGTGTGTGGTGATCTCCGTTATAACACCAATACTGATCTGTGTATTACCACAGAAGTCATTGCATCATGCTACAGTTCAGTCCCAACCGAATTTCAGTTTGATTCAGTGGCAAAACCAAACAAAAGTCCCCTAAAAACCTTCCCCACATAGGCCAATGGGGTGTTGGAGGGAGGGGCGTGCTTGTGTGTCCGTGATGTCCCAACCTTAATGGGAAATGCACATCCAAAATTTGTAGATGCTCATGGGTGAAAGGAACAGCAAAAGTCAGAGTATCTGCAAAAGTGTACAAATTTTTATTAGTAAATTAAACACCTGCCATGGAAATAGCTATTTTATAGTCCCTGACTTCCTATATAAGCACAGGGCAGTGGGTTTTGAATAACGGGGTAGTGTGAAAAGGGAGACAGAAAGATGGAGTAAAGACGGAAGGAGAGAAAGAAAGGAAGAAAGATCAGTGACAGATCAGTGGTCCTGGCTCCACCATCAATTCAGCTGACAGGAAGTTTAGGGTCCTGGGGCACATGTGTGCCCAGGCTTTGTGGGGCTACCTTTTCATAGTAAAATTTCTGTGCTCTGGAGCTAACTTTCTTACTTTCTATACAAGTGAGTTATCATGGGCAGCCCTTTCTCCCTGACCTTTCCGAAAATTGTTTGGGGGCTTTGGGGGTCTTGGGTGCTCTTGATCCTCCCTTACAGTCCATTCCCGCCTTTTTCTTGGCCTCATTCCTGCACCTCTGATGTACAGTGTTGTGCTTATCTCCAGGAGACAGAACAAGGACCCTTGTCTCAGAAAAATGTTGTCCTACCTCTCCATGGCCCCTTTCTCCAGCCATAACAATTTTTGGTTGGCTCCATGGTTATCTGAATATCAGTGTTTGAGTAACACACATAAATTCCCTTATCTCCACACTTCTATAGTGTCCCGTTTAGTTGGTTTGTCACTTTTTATTTTTGGAATTTTCAGCCATTGTTGCCTCTTTTAAGATAGTAGAAGACAGCCCATTTCTGATAATATCATGGGAGGTGAGATTGCGCACTTTTACAAATGTGAAAAATCTTTAACTGAAAACCCCAAAAATGAGGAGGATGGAAGGTGTCTAGTTTCTCTAGACTGAATCCATTATTTCTGCAAGACAACTTTTGGACATAATGGTTTCCTCCTAAAGTCCCATCTCTAAATTCCTAGAAGAAAGTGTACAGGCTGCATAGCTCTTTGCTTAGTCAGGGCAGTTATCTTTGTCCTTTGCAGTTAACAAGTATGGGGCATGCTGATTTTGTACCTGTATCTGGAGTAGTGTATGATGACCTCACAAAAACACAGGGAAGGATCAGAGTCCTACCACGGGCCAAGATCTGCTTGGTGAAACGTTTCTGTTGTCAAAGCAAAGGACTATCCTTGCAGAAAGTAGTCATAATGTAAGTATTTGTAGTGTTTATAGTTAAGCTGTTGATGTACCTGCTAGAAAATGAGTTCCATTCAGGTTAAGTGTGTTACAGCTGGGAAACAGTTTCAATAGCTGTGACAGACTTTTTTTTTTCCTAATGAAGAGATAAATTATTTCTAATGGAAGAAAAGCAGTTATACTTTTCTTTATTACAGACAGAACTAAAAATAACAAAATTCAAAGGGCGTGCAGAGGGATTGTCACAGATGCTTATCCTGTGACAAATTGTTAGCCTGGATGGCCAAATGCATCTGAGCTTGAAACAAGAATAAAGCTATGGAAACTGCACAGCAGCTGTGATAGGGGCACTGCACACCAGGGGCACAGCTCTTGTCCCAGCCTCAGCACAGTGCTCAGGGTGCTCTGAGGTGCATCACCTTCCTGCTCATGGTGCAGGAGTCTTCACCTGTGTGTGAGCAGGGCAGGCATTCTTCTTGCCAAGTGCTGCTTTGGCCCTGCTCTCGAGGCTTTAACACAATTTGAGTGCTGAGCTTGAAATGACTTTCACAGATATCAAGCAAGACTTAAGGGACATTCAAATGTCACTAAAGTGCTAGTTAAGCAAGTGCCAAAGTGGTGTAAAAACCTTTTATGTGGATTTCATCCACTTCAGCACTGCAATTTCTTTCAATTAAGACTTTTTGTCTTAATTGTCAGTGGAAACTGAGAGAAAAAGACCTGGGATTAAAAAAAGCATCACATCTTATTTAGCATTTGCAAAGTGAGGAGTACCACATCCTGAGAGATGCTTGCTCTCTGTGCCTCAAGGGAGGAGCCACAGAAATATTGCTTCTGAGGGACCTCCTTTTTTTACTGTCTCTATCAAAAGTGCCTCTAAGGCTTTATAATTCCTTATAATAAACTATGGACATTTCTATGCACTGCTGGCAGACTGCTGGTCCACTAGTACAAGTTGTGTGTCCATCCAGGTCACTGAAACTATCAAAACTCAAATTATTGCCTTCCCATCTCAGAGGATAAAATGTACTTTCCAGTGTGTGTTAAACTGACATCTTGAGCTAAGTTTAGCAATCCTCTTACTTCTCCTGCTCTCATGTTTCTCGCTCTTCTGTAAACACAGCTCTGCACTCAGTGCCAGTGATGCCTTTGCCAGCTGGCCTCTGCGAGTTCTGATTCAGTGTTTACTCACTCCTGGGTCAAGCAACATGTTAGGACAGGAAGTGTCTAGCTATCCTTTACTAGCTTCTCCTGAAAGGCTGCTGTCTTCACCAGGAACAGCTTCACACTTGGAGGGATAAGGAAGTAACCATACTTAAAGCAAAATTCAGGACCTGGCCCAGGTCTGCTCCAGCTGGGTCCTTGTGGCTGATTCTCCTCCTGGGAGGACCTTGCTGGCCCCACAAGCCACCAGAGCACTGGTGCAGTTCAGTGCCGACCAGCATGCAAGTTTTGTCCCAGAGCTGGAGCTGTGTAGTCCAGGCTAAGCCTGAAGCTCTGGATTGCCTAAAAGCCTGGATGTGGAGTCTTTGCTAGTGGGCTGATAGACCTACAGTACAAATGCACAACTTGTCCCTCCTTAGGGACAGGGCCATTCCTAAGGTAGGAGTTTCTTGACAGAAGTCTCCTCATGTTCTCTCCACCTGCAAAGGGTATTTCTTTGACCTGCTGTCTCATATGTAGCTGACAAATAATGTGGGTGCTCATTAAAACCTTCCCTTCCCCAGCCTTCCCTTTCCCCTCAAAAAGTGGCCCCTGCTGATTCAGAACAGTCTCCTGCTCACATATTAACTTAACCAAAGAATAGGGCAAAGACAGGTTTCCACCAGACTCAACAGATGCTAATTTCATTTTTTAATGATCTAAGAGAAGCTCCCAAACTGTTATGGTGAGCAAGATGGGGACAGAACATATTCTCATATACAGGTTCAGACTGCTCCTCATTTTTTTACATAGTTACTGCTTTGGAAAGAAAACCTGACTGGGTACTTAAGTCAGACATTCTCTAGATAGGCTCAGGGTGAAATTCCTAACTGCACCGCGTGTTAGTTCTTTGAACAAGCATGTACTTAAATGCCAGTTGATGCCTCTGGTGCACAAATCCATTGGTGGTAAAGCAGGCAAAGGACTGTTGCTGTCCACTCTGTGCACAAACAGTGTAAATTTCTCCTCAGCTTTTAATTAATTGCAAGAGAGATTACCAAAGGAAGTTTATTTTGATGCTTCCCAGTTCTAGAAGACAATTAATCTATTTTTTGAAAAACAGTGCTCTTTCTGACCCTCCACCTGAATTCTCCAGGTTCAGAGGCAGTGGTTTCCCACTGCTACCCTGCAGATGTGCCCCTATCATTTGTGCAAAGACTGTCTTTAGGGCACTTAAGGGGTCAACTTTGATAGCTGTCTTCCAAGACAGTCTCTGCCTCTGTGCTAGATCACTGTGAGTTTTTCAGGTCTGCTAAGAGCTGCACTGAATCACCGTGAGCTACCAAGGGTGAAATTTCTGTCTTTTGCCTGAAGGCCAGTTAAAAGACTTTGTGCAGCTTAACCTCACTTGGTTATATCTAGGTTAGTTTACATTACAGGATTCAGAAAAATTGGTGATTGGGTGTACATCAGCTGGGGTGAGCTTCTGTCTCCAAAGCAGGCAGGACTGAGCTCTGCCTACCCTGTTTGGCACTGTGAGGTCTGCTAGTCAGGGATGAGTGGTAGTCTATGAGACTATTTGGAAGACATAAAGGCCTCCTCTTTTTACTTTTAAATTCTCTATTACTTTGTACAAGCTGCTACTGCTGGCTCTAGTGCTGAGAATTGACAGCAGGTGGTAGGTGCTCATACTCCTCCCCTCCTACTAGGCTGGAAACTGCTGCCAGCACAGGGGAAAAGAAGGAAGATACTGTGCTGTAATGGAGGCAGTAGCAGACAAGTGTGGGGTCTGATCCTCTGCTCTGGCATGCCAGACCGCCTTGCCTGAGTGTCTCAGCTGTGATCTAGCCACCTGTGGTTCCTTTCTTGATGGACACCCTGCCATCCAGTGACATTTGACATTTACAGCATCCAAGTGCAACTGTTGCAACTGCCATGTGTCTGAAGTCAAAGACAAGGAAGCTGGAAGTTTGCTTTGTGAATTGGAGTCTCTCTAGGTGCTACTGGGCAATAAAATAACCTGGCATTTCAGCAATGGGATGGCAGTCAGGCTGGTGTAGTAAACATAATACATAAATGGGCACCACCCTCCGTGGGCTCTGGCTGGCTACCTGTATGGAATGTGTTTTAGTTGCAAGGCCCCAGGGAAGAATTCACCCAGGAAACAAAATGTATGTCTGAGGTTTGGTGCATATTTGAAGAGTGGAAAATTACTCTTCTCCAGCAACAGCTACCCCTAAATCTTTGGCAAGCCCATCTAATTAAACTCCTTGAGGGTGCAGGGACCTGTGGATAAGAAAACAAGTTTGTTGCTCCATAATCCATCAGGATTATGTTTCCTAAGGATTTGTGTCTATAAGCTTTAGTTGAAGATTTGCCAGTGTCAAAACATGTGTATTTACATAGTAACTTGCTCTTCAGACAAAGCACTGGTTTGCTTTGTCCCTTCTGCCCTGTTGCATTTCCACAAACCTTGCAGGAATATTAATTGTTTTCTAGACCTCAGCTACACCACATTAAATCCAGTTGAAATTAGCTAATGGTTTTGTAATCTGTTGAATTAAAGGTACATACACGTGCCACACACACATTCACAGAGAACAGTAAAAAAAGGCTATTTTCCTTACAAAACGAATGGAATACACTTACAGTAATTGTTACTTTCACTCTAACAGTAGCCAGATACAGCAAAGTCACCACTGTACCTGGTATGCAAAAGAGGCTATTTCATTAATTTCACAGAAAATAGGTTTAATTTTAACTCAGCCATTGCACCCCAAAAGTGAATTGTTTGGACTGAAGTGCATTCTGTCCTCCATTAAGTTTATGATGTGATCTCCAGCCTAGGGAGAGATTGCATCTTACCAATCTGCTACTTATGTATGTCTTTACCAGACATAGTAATGAGTCTGTAAGCAGAAAGACCAGTGATCAAAAAAAGCTATATTGAATTTAGTCTTGTCTGAACCAAATTAAACATCTCTATAATATGCAATGCATATTGCAGACCCAAGAGATGAAACTGGGCTTTAAGGTTCCTTCTGTTCATTCTGGGGCCTTCCACCTTTTTTTTTGTTGTTTTTTTTTAATTTTTTTGGTCAGCCTCTCCTTTTGCACCAGAAACAGAACCTATATTTAGTATGCATGTATTCATCACTGATGGTTTCCTGTCTTCTCTCTCCTTGCAGGGCTCCAGGGCTGCTGCCATATGAACCTTTCACCATGGTAGCAGTGAAAATGCTGAAGGAGGAAGCATCTGCAGACATGCAGGCTGACTTTCAGAGGGAAGCAGCTCTCATGGCAGAGTTTGACAACCCAAACATCGTCAAGCTTTTAGGTATCTCATGAGGCATCCTGTTGCCTTAACAGGATGGGGCATCACATCAAAACCTCCCCATGCTGCACTATGTACACTGCTGGCCATCTTGCTGCCTAGCTCTGCTTCCAGTCTAGTAACATTGACACAGATGTCTTACAGGGAAGACGTGAACTTACTGGAACTGTGATTTATTTTGTGGATACTGAAAAGAAACAGCCCAAGTCTTGTTAGTTTCATAGGTCTCACTTACTATTGTAATGTCTGAAGTCTTAATAGCATTTAAAAAACCAAAATCAAACAAACAAAAATAGCCAGCCACAAAAAGGTCACTTCCTTTTCTTCCATTCTCATCTGAAAGAACATCCTTCTTTGTTGGATTCTTTTTAAAAAGTCTTGACTCTGCAGCTTGGCTGTTAAGGAATTTTCTAAGAAGAAAGCTGCTGACAAATATTATTTTAGAAAACTGTCTTTTTTTGCCTGAAGTAAATGCTGCTGGCCACCTTTATCTGGCAATCCTGCTCTAAGCTGCTGTATGCAGATCTGATTCTCATTAACAGGGGCATCTGAGATCTTAATTTATTTCAGTAGGAAGCTCCACAACATTTTGAAATGGATAAACCACAGTTTTGGGAAAAATGGGTTGACACAGGTACTTTGGCTACAGAAAAGAAAAACGGGAAATGCACTAAGCTCAACTAAACTTTGTGATTATTGTTAACACATTTTAGGCCAGAAAAGGTACAGGCACAAACCCTATTGCAAGGGAGTTTCCTTGCAATTCAAGTGTTCCATTGAACCCTTGAACATGTCCCTTGTGAATGCTTTTGAAGTCTTCCTGCATATGTGCCATGCCTACAACAATATTATTGTTGTAATAATACAATAATCACAACAAAAGAATTAAAAATAACGTGATCAGAGCTTTAACACTTACTTCCTGAAATTCCTTGCAGTTGCATCTGGGAAGAGGCAATAGTTTTGTTCATAATAACTTCAGCAGGATTGGGCTCTTAATCAAATATAGCTCCAAAAGTCTGTGTTTTACCTGGGATGTCGAGAAAAACTGTGCATGCAGGCATGTGCTTGTTAGCATTACTCACAAAGTTCAGCATTATATCCCTGATGAAGGAGCCACAAAAGAGGCAGCATGCATGATGGATGCCTACAAAGTGGACGGTATTTGCACGATCACCTCTCTCTCTGCATTGTTGTCCCTTTTGCGTAAGGGTTTTTTGACTTTCTGGGTTTTGCACGGCCCAGGTCTCTATGCTACCCGAATGACCCGTGTGGTCTGTGCCCCCCCAGGTGTGTGTGCAGTCGGGAAGCCGATGTGCCTGCTGTTCGAGTACATGGCCTACGGGGATCTGAACGAGTACCTGCGTGACCGCTCGCCCCGCAACCTCTGCAGCCTGGCGCAGGGCAGCCTGGACACGAGGCTTCGCCTCCAGAACCCCCTGGCGCTGTGCTGCACCAGCCAGCTCTGCATCGCCAAGCAGGTTGCTGCTGGCATGGCCTACCTCTCCGAGCGCAAGTTTGTCCACCGGGATTTGGCCACCAGGAACTGCCTGGTGGGGGAGAACATGGTGGTCAAAATCGCTGATTTTGGTCTCTCCAGGAACATGTATTCGGCTGACTATTACAAGGCAAATGAGAACGATGCCATCCCCATCCGCTGGATGCCCCCTGAGTCCATTTTCTACAACCGCTACACCACAGAGTCTGACGTGTGGGCCTACGGGGTGGTGCTGTGGGAGATCTTCTCCTACGGCATGCAGCCTTACTACGGCATGGCTCACGAGGAGGTCATCTACTACGTGAGGGATGGGAACGTCCTCTCCTGCCCAGACAACTGTCCCCTGGAGCTCTACAACCTGATGCGTCTCTGCTGGAGCAAGCTGCCTGCCGACAGGCCGGGCTTTGCCAGCATCCATCGCATCCTGGAGCGCATGTACGACAGGGCCGTGGCCAACGCGTCTGTCTGAGGGGTGCATTTCCTTCCTTGTCTCCTGTGCCCACTGTCCAGACTGACTTGGATCAGCCCATGGGCTCCTGACTGATGGTGGTTTCACACAATGCCCCATTCAGGGAGGAGAAACAGCTTGTTCCAGGCAAGAAAAACAGACTGTACCCCCTGATGCAGCTTCTTGAGTGGGACTGTGCCTACCAAACAACAGGGCTGACCCTTAGCCATCAAGACAGGACTCCTCAGGTTGGTGAGAGTGCTGGTCATGCTAACTCAGTACTTACATTAAGCATTTCCAGGAGCACAGAGTTACCCAGGGAAGGCAAACCAATGTTTCCTCCTAACCACTGTTTCTTCCCTTCCTAACAGATCCCATCATGCCCTTCTGAATTTACACTCTTGGCTTTTACCTCTGTTTCCCCTTTCTCTTATGTTTTCAAGTATTATTTAAAAAAAAAAAAAAGATTGCAGAGTTCAATCTTCTTTTGGGGATACTGTTTATTATTTTATTTTTGCATACTGTTTACTATTTTGTTTTTGCATACTCAGTCCTTTTTGCAGAAAAAGGATGCTTCTGAAGCCATAGGCCACTTTCATCTTCCTCTTAACTTCCACTCTGTCTCATTGCAATAACACTGACAGAGTCAAAACAGGAGCCTGCTGGACCACCGGCAGCCACCTGCATCTTATGCTACAGAGACAGGCAAACTCCTGTCAAGCATGACACTTTCCATTTTCCAGTGTGGGAAATCCAGAGTCACGTTCACTTGATGTTTGTTAAAGACACCTCTAAAAGCTTTCCTGAAGCATTGCAGCACATCTCTCCTGCTTTCCCCTGAAGCAACAAAGCAATTTGGTGCTGAAGGAAAAATTCATCCCAAAGGCCTGATGCTGCACCTTGTAGGCATCCAAGGTGTATTTATTTGCTACTGAGTGGTTCTCACCGTGCCAAAATCAGGAAAAAATGCATCCTGTCCTTGCAGAAGTGTGGCAGGTTGTATTGTTTATTTCCTCTTCTTTTACAATCTTTGCCTCCTGTTCTGGTTTTCCTTTCGTGACAGACTCTCCTAAGTCCCACTACAATATTTGCTGGCTACCTTTCCTTGTGCTGCAGTTTAGAGACAGAGAAGTAAGCAAGGTGGATGTCTGCCACCAGTGTCCTTCAGAGACAACCTGTCAGTTAGGAGAAGGTGGAGAAAGTGGATGCAGATAAGAAGAACTGCAAACTGTCCATCTGCAGGGCATAGATGAGACTGCCTCTATTACACATAGCCTGCAGCCCATCTCCAAACAGCAAATGTTTCTCTGCTAAAATTCTGCAAATTGTGATGGATACTTCAATGCCAGAGAAAATTTTATTCCTCTGGTGGCAGGTGTAACCTTTTAGCTCCTTGTGGAGTGATGAGCAGTTGTCCCAGAGCCTCATTGCTGATACAAAATATAGCCTGAGGCAGGGATGTGCATTATGACTGTAAAGCAGGAATGTGAGTGAATGAGTGTTTAGTGTGGCTTCTGTAACCGGGACACACTGCTTTAGCTTACCCAGAATGCAGCTGCAGAGAGCAGCTCTCCATGGTTTCTGAAAGTTAAGCTTGAAAATGTCTGTGAGCCATCTTAAAGAGCAGAACTAGAAAGATTGTCCTTTCCTCTGATGCTCTTCTATTTGTTTGGGTTTTTATTTTGTTGGTTTTGTTAGTTTTTTTCATATAACCATAGTTTGTGGCACAACAGCATATTTTAATATTTTCTGGCCACTGGTGTCACTTTCACTTGGAGTAAACAGCTTGCAATTACCAAAGACAGTGGCAAGAAAAGAGGTTTGGGCTGCAAAATGTTGAAGTGCTAAAATGGTACCTACACAGTGAGCACAAAATGGCCAGTGCTGTCTTACCCATTTAGCAGTCCTACCATGCCGCTATGACACAACAGCTTACTGAGGTTTTTATGCTAAAGAAAAATACCCTCAAAAATCCGTAAGACCTCAATTTCAATAAAAGCTATACTGGAGTTCCTTACATAGCTCCTATTCTGACCACCCTGCAGTGTGCACTGTTAAATTTCTTTTAGGTTGTATCAGCTCCCTGTTTGTTTTCCCCACTCTGAAGAGGCAGAAATGAGGAGGCAGGCCTGGAGGGATGGGGGGTGATGCTGAGCTAAGCCCAAATACACAACCCAGGACTTGCATCATCTCTGTAAGGGAGGGTGCACATTCAAGATACTTGCAGTGGTCAAGGCATCAGGCATTTTGTCACCCTCTTTAGAGGGCAGAGTCAGAAGCTGTGTGTGGGTAGTGGTGTGAGTCCAGGTACCCAGCCCCTCCTCTGAAGCTGGAATGATTCTTATGCTAAGCAAAGCGCACAGTAACAAGTGCAAAACCTGCAGCATGTGCTAAATGTAAACAAACACACACACTTACTGGAAGACAGTCTGCCTTTCTGCCTTCTAGGATCCCAGTGCTGGCTTCAGTTGTTCATACTCCCATTCCCCCAGGAAAATGATTTTAAAACCATAAAGCAGTTTTCTTCTTGTCAGCTGCCTGTACACGTTTGAAATTTTCAGTCACTTTCTTTGTGAAAGAAGGACTCCCATAAACTTGGAAGTGTAGCCCTTTTAACCTAATTTTCCTAGTCCAAACACTTGTCTCAGAGACCCCATATTTAGGATAAGAGTGGCAAATTTGGTCTTCCTTGCCCAGCATTCCAGCCTTTGCGTAATAAGTATGTACTGAAGTGTGAGGTATTCAGTGTCTGCAGGTCAGGAGGGAAAAAGCTAGCTTTCTTGCAGGAGGAAAGAGATCATTTCAAGGCAGACTCAGAGAAGCTCTCAGCAACATGCCCTCCAAGGATGGTAATCCACCCTGTGCACCGATCCAGCAGGAGGGCTTAGCACCTAAATGGTGCTGTCCTTTGAGGATTAAACTGTAGCAGGTCTTCTGCTGTCTTAGTGTGCAGCTGGATTTTACTGTTTCCTTCTGCTGTATGCTTTTCAGCTTGCTAGGAACTGGGGGTTAACTGCTTTCATGACACGCCTTCTTTCACAGATTTTTTTTCTCCTCCTTATGTTTAAGATTCTGCTGTCTTCATTCTGTGTCATACAGTGTGCTATGCCGGACTCTTCTAGACTTTCTGCACAATTATCATGTAACACAAATTATTTTGAATGGGAGTAAACGAAGGGATTATGAGAGAGTAGAAGAGCAAGAAAAGTTTGTTACTAAAAATGTTACTTGGAAGCAAAACTATTTTGCTTCTCTAGTTTGGACTTATAATTTATGTGGAGAGAGAGGATAAATCAAAAATGAACAAATTTTTTTGGTGTTTATTTTAGAATGTTTGTGTGCTGCAAGGTAGAGCACTTTTCTACATTTAATTCTGTCCATACTGGCCCCAAAAATATGGAATGCTTCATAAATTTGCATGTCACCCTTGTGTAGGGACCATACTAATATATGAATTTAAAATGAACCTTTTTGGTGCTTTGGTTCCCATTCCCACTGATAGCAGAGGGAGCCAGCAGTCTGGGGGACTGGATGACAACCTCAAGAGGAAGATTTGCAGCACATTTGATGTACCCATTCCCTTTGCAAGTCTGCTGCCTCAAGCACTGGCAGCACGTATACATCTTTATCCTAGGTGACATACTGTGAAATCTGACTAACAAAACAGCACAGAAATCCTCTCATGTTCCTGTGCCTTTATTTGACAGTTGCACTTAAAATGCATTTTTATAAGCATAAAGTCCATAATTGATTGAACACTGTTTGCAACATGATCAAATTTGGTTCAGAGGAACTTCCTCTCAAACACTCTGTGGGCTAAACATAACTGTCTCGTCTCATTTACCCAAGGGAATATACTAATTATTATTCTGTGATTTTTTGTTATACCTTCATCAATGATGGCTTTGAAAAACACCCCTAGCAGAGATGTACATTTCTCATTATCTCAACCTGTGTAACTCATGTGTGCAATATTTTATAAAATAAAGAGACATTGAAAAGGATAATACTAATTCTGTTCTCCCTGTTCTCTACCATGTCCAGCATGGTTTTGGGATTTCTTGCTTTTGTTTTTGTTTTAAGGGCTTTTTTTGTTTGTTTGTTTGTTTCATTTTGGTTTTGGTTTTAGTTTTGTTTCATTCTCATTATTTGTTTTTGTGTTTTTTTTTTTCTAGAAATGGATGTATTTCATTTTATTAAAACATCTTTGTTACAGCTTTAATATAATGGTGGTTATACTTCAGGCAATTGCAGTAATCAGTCAACTTATAATATGTGGTCAAAGGAATGCTGTTTTGATGGATTAAATTGGGTGCTGTAGGAACACATTGAGAGACTTTATATTAAGAGAAAGATTAAGGGCTGGACAAGGGAAAGGAGAATGTTTTTACAGCAATGTGGATTGGAGTTCCCTGACCACTATCCCAAGGTGTAAGATTTCTCACACAGATGGGAATGCCATCTGTCCCCCACCCAATATCTGCTGGTATTTGTGCCTGGATCCTGGTCTCACACCTAGATGTGTGGAATTAAGGTGTGATATCAAATCAATAGGGAATTGAGTTTGCTGTCTGTAGAATTACAGCTGAGCAAAGTTTCATGCTGATGGGTGTACCTAAAAGGCTATAGCTCCTTTTTTCTGCATATGATCCTTGAAGATGAACTCACTCAGTAAGTCTATGGGAATTTTAACTATTTCAAAATTAATTCCAAATCTTTGACAATCAGAAATGGGGAATCGAGCAAAACTTTCTGACTACAATTAGTCAGGAAAAACAGAAAGTACATTATTTCTTTCTTTCTTTCTCTCTCTTTGTGTCCCCTCCCCCTTCCCCCCCATAGAATCTAAAGTTTTCTGCAAATCTTCTTGCTAGAAACCTTAGGGAAAGAAGTGTTTTGTAAATATTGTCCTTGCTGAGAAAGTTATTAATGAATTAGGAAAGGAGTTGTTTTCTCATCCTCTCAGTCAGATTGAATCATATTAAAGGGTTGACTGTTACATGCCAAGTTTTTCAAGGCACAAGAAGTGCACTCATTTCCCACCACAAAATGAGCAGACTTTTGAATCTGTAGAGAAACATTCTTCTAGCCCGGCTAAAAAGTTGACCCTATGACAGAGCCTGTTGTCTACAGCAGTACAGTCTTTGCCAGGCTCCCCTCCTTTCAGCTCCCTTCTGAGATCACCTGAATCAGACAGCACAATGGGATGTCCACAGTGCCTTGAGTCGCCCTGAGTACTTTGGGTAATTCAGCCATCCTGCAGGAAATAATGAGAGTAACTTGTGTCTGGGAAAATCAGAAGCATGTAATAGGTGACTTAATTTTCCTCGGCTTTTATATGCCATTTTGTAAATGCATATCCTTGTGCATGTATATGGGTGTACGGGAAGAGGGTGAGGAAGCTTGCTTTGCAGGGAGGGCAAAAGAGGTTTCACTCAGCCCTCTATGTAAATTCCTTGCTGTGTCTTTCCATTCACTCTAAAACCTTGCACTCTTCAGCTGAATGTAATGTCATCTCGCTTCCTCAAAGGAAACTTAAACCCCTAAGAGGCCTTTGCTAAGTTTCTGTCATTGCAGTGATGTGGGAGCTGCTGCCCCTCTGTTGCTGCTGTGGAGCCTGAAGTAACATGAAGGAGCTTTTCATATTTCATAAAGAATTCAGAGGCTTTCAGCAGTGTTCAAATGCAGGACTAAAATAATTTTATTATTAAAAAGAAAGAAAAAAAATATTACCTATTCCACCAAAACCACAGAGCCTATAGTAATAATGTGTTTTACAAGTTTCTCAACCTTGGCAGAAAAATTATGTACTCATTCACTGACAAATCTTTAGAAACTCACCTTTTTATACAGTCTTGCTATGCATAGCTAGGATCATTCCCTGGAGGCCTCTGTCCATACTTATTGGTACAGTGGCCAGTCGTAACTGTAGAATGGGGAACATATGAGAAGTTTGAAGGTGCCCTTAAAACCAGAATTAGCAATTTTCTTCAGTGCTGGAGCAAAGGTCATGCTTTATACCACTGACATTCATGTGTTAACACAGCATCTTATAATATCCCACAAATTTAGTATTGAATAAATAAGAGTTTCATCAGCAACTGATAGATAGAAGGTTTTATGATAAATTTGGACCCAAAAGCAATCAATTAATTAATTGTATTTATTGAAGAAATATTTTTCTTCTGTCTGCTGGGATGCTTTAAATCTTGTGTCATTTTTAGGTCAGTGTGCTTACTTTGACTGTGAGATAACCACACTGCACATTTCTACTGGGCATGAGTGAACATGTTGAAGCACTTGTATGTTTATCTGCCCTCTCCCATGGCTCTCATATACAAGAGATGTTACACTTTGGGAGTTTATATAGGCTAGCTAACTTTTATGTAAACAAAAAACTTGATGGAAGGGGGGATCTATGCAGAAATGAGGAGTGCCAGATGAATGAATGGGGGTTATTCACCCTCTGGATGTTGAGATCATGCTGTGCTAAATTTGACTTCTTATTTAAAGCAGCGCTAACTTCAAAGCAGCAATATTGAAGAACAGGAGGGCTTTGGTTATTGTGAAGATGGGAAACTTCCCGTGGCTGGCTGTGAACAGATGGGATAATGTGGGATTGCTGCATGGAAAGGGCAGCAAGGAGTAGGGCATTCCTCAGCCAAGGAGCACACAATCTTCCTGAGGGATATAACACCAGGCATATTCTGTCCCATGCCAGATTCACTCAGATTTGGTTGAGATTTATTTGCAGTACTTTAGTTATTATTTCTTCTGTTCTGGAACACAATGAGATTTCTTGATGCTTGTGCTCCAAGACACTGAACTCTGCAGACCTGGGTGCTCTTCTCAAGGCAAGCAGCAGGACAGCCCTTTTCCCCTTCCCTTTCTCCCAGCAATGCACCATTTTCATCTGATCACACAGTCCAGGTAGGTGCCTGTTTGTGGAGCAGGGCAGCACCAGCAAACAAGAATGTTTCCACACCTCCTACCGTGGTGAAGAGGTGTGGCTGTTTGGCCCCTGCACAGACCAGCACTATCCCTACCCCAGGTGGGTACATGACCTTCAATACAGGTGCAAGTCTTTATGGGTCTGGGAGGCTGCATTTTGTTTGGAAAGAGCTCCTGGAAAGGACTGTACAAAGTGTTCAGATCAAAACTTCCAGCAATGAAAAGCCACCCAGGTTTGGGTGTCATTACTGGCCCTGATGATGTGTGCCAGGAGGATCTGCATGCCGCTAGGCTGCTGAACGGCTGCATTTCAAGTGAAACTGCTCTGATTTATAGCTTGGTGTCAGTAGCACACTGCAGTCCAGCAGCCGTGGACTGGCAGGGGAATGGACCAGACGACTTGGTATTGGTATGTCTTACGTGTGTGATCCTCAAGTCAACAGCAAAGCATTTTAATGATCTGTCCTCTCATTAATCTCAGATGTGAAAAACTGTGACTGTCTGGGAACCAGGTGACACCTGTCTAGAAAAAACAATAAATTTTTTGGCTAATCTATTTTACTGTGTACCGCACCACATACAGACACAACACTAGGATACTCATACATTGTGCTGACCAGGATAGCTGTCTCTTTTGCTAACAATATGCACGGTTGCCCCAAGCCTACAGGACAGAAGAGTATTTTATTAGGTTGAGTGAGATAAATCCTGTCAATGAGAGGGACACTCTGCCTTTTTGGAAACATACCCTGACTCAGCAAGACTTGTACAAATATTTTTCTTGGACAGCTACCATGCAGTCAAGTAGCTGCTTCTAAACATTTGCCCTTTTTTGCCAATCTAGACAAAGGATTATCTGTTAGCAAGAAGTTTTTAAAAATAACTTGAGATAAAATGTTAGATTAAATCCTCACACATGAGATAAAAGTATCTTTGTCTACAATGAAAAAATATGCACAGTTCATCCTTTTGGAACTCTGAGATCCTCCTTGCCTTCACTGGCGACTCTACTCAGAGATTAGTGGGGCTGGTAATTATTCACTGCTTCTGCTAACATTGAAATGAAGAGGCTTGCAATTAACTTCAAAACAAGGATGCAAAAAATCATGCACAGGGCACAATTATATGCGCATGAGGCTACAGATGCCAAAGTATGAACACATTTAAAGAAAAAGAAAACAAAACAGATTACACTAATTCATATAGGAGAGGCCTGTCATTACATTTGATGATTTCAATGCTTCATACTGCTGTTTTCTAGAGCATTTTTGAGGAACAAAGAGCAAAAAAACCTACTTTATGGTTGTAGGTATACCTAAACTGGTGCTTTTCTTAAACCATCTGCTGGCAACAGCTGGAGTCATAACACCAAATATCTGTCCTTCTGATACCTGGTTTACTGCTCCTATTCTAAGATTCCTTTGCAAAGGGCCCTGGCCTATAAAATCTAGACTCAGATCACAGCTATCTCTTACTCTTTGGTAAAAAAGTCAAAGGATCAATGAAATCAAAGAATCAACTCTGGCCTTGGCATTGGCATGTAATTTGACAAAAAAAAAAGAAATTAACTTTCTGTTTTCTTGTACTGTGTTTTAGTTTCTCTTGGATAATGCTTACAACACCTTCTGAGCTTCCTTCAGTGGACAATTGCCCTATGTGCACCTGCAGGTCTAAAACAATCAGAACAAACTCCCTGTGCAACTCAAAGTACTGCTACCCCTGACTGTGTCAATGACCTTTGACCATGTTTGCAGCTGACAGAGATGAATGGTATTGAACATTGAAGGGAAATAACCGAAAAGCATAAGGAAAAAATAGACCAGATGATACAGAATAAGAAGCCAAACTCATCTGTAGAGGAAGCTTCCAGAGATTGAAGCCTCTACAGCTGCACATAGTACCTACACTTTAGTTGGGAACACTAACGGTGAGATCCCACAGTGGCAGCTGGGATTGCACACAGACATTTTACAAGCACAAACACCCGTGTTTGGAGCCCTTGTCTCTGAGCAAGCCGTAGGGAAATGTGTGCTGACAGGTGAATTCTGAAGTCCATCTCTGTCCCTAAGGCAATGCCTCCACTGAACTGATTTGGTCACACACATCACAGTATCACATAATATTCTTCCTGCAGATTTGGCAATGCCATAACTTGTAAAACACCAGCACAATATCAGCAGCAGCACTTCTTAGCAAGTGCTCTTTCTGTCTAGTCACTAGCAGCCCTCAGTCCCCGGCTTTAAATGATTGCAGCCAAATGCAGTTCTTTCAGTTCCAAACCCTGAAACCATTGACCTAAGCAGCTGGCTGCCTTGTGTCTCCTGGGGCAGTCTTTTTCCAAAGAAACTCGTGTTTCATCTGCAGATGGCTCCCTGAATCAGCAGGCAGCTCCACCCACAGCCAAGAAAACTCACAATCCCAGTGCTTGCTGCCCCAGCAAGGGTGTGAACCCCCGGGCTGGCATTAACCTCTCTGCATTTTCAGAAACTTCTTGCTGTTTGTTTTAGGCTCAATGCTTGGTTGGGTGACAGGAAGGAGAAAGACTTATGGGACACACAGTTTACCATGGTGGGAGTTTGTATTGCAGAGACACTGTGATTCTTCAGGACAAGACCCACAAGGCGCTCCAGGATGGGTGTGACTACTTTTGGGATGGCTTTTCTGTCCTGAGGAACACAATTTGTCCTGGCCAGGCAGCAGCAAGCATGTTGATGCTGTTACCAAGTAACAGACATGGTGGGATGCAGCAGGGATCATTTCCTGATCTGCTCCATTTCCTGGGGCAGGAAAAGTGGGGCAGAAGTATGAGACTCATTCTTCACCCTCCTCTGCATTGTTAGTGCTGCTTGCTGGCCCTTGAAGTTGAACTTCCCATGATTTTGGCACTATCAGGAGAAATTGGCTTGCTCAGAACATGCTTGAAAATGCCAGCCTCGCTGATGACAGCAGTTTTTGTAGTATCAACAGTTACGCAAGGCAAAGATTTATAACACCTATGCTGCTGTAAATAAGGACAGTTTTGATCACATAACACAGTTTTTTGAGTTGCTGCACGTTCATGCTTTATGGAGTTATATAAGAATGACCTCTACTTGACCTCCCCTGGCAGTTTCCCACATGCAATTAGAGATCTTCTAGTGACAAACATATGATTGGATCCAAACAATTTGGCAAATTCCAGATATAGAAATTTCTGGTAAGCTGAGACTCCAAACAGCCTGATGCTGCCCCAGGCACATCTTCCAGATGTACAATTTTGGTGGCAGACAGACAAGGAAAATTTTCTCTCTCCCTCTTTTCTCTTTCCACTTGCTTCAGAGGTACTTTCATAAAAAAGAGCCTTCTGGTATCCCCTGCCTGGCTGAATTAATAGCTTACAGCAAGCTCTGGGAAGTGCCCTTCCTGCCCTTCATATGAAGTTTTTCTTTTCAAAAATTAAATGCATGTTTCAATAAGGCAAAAATATGGCCATTTGCCACCTACAGCAGTACAAATTCATGCTGTGAGTTTCCCAAGCCAGAATGAGAGGAGGGCATTGGAAGTCCCCTGCCTCCTAATGCTTGCAACACAGCTTGTTTTATGCCTCTGTTTTTCCCCCTCAATCAGTGCAGCGAAGGGAGAGCAAAGGGGAATAACAAAGAGACATAAAACACCTTGCTAGGTTCAGCATTGTCACCCAAACCTGCAGTGTTGGGAAGGGGAATGCTGTAACTCATGGCTCCAATCAGGCCAACCATAAGCCCCAGGACTTAACTGACGGCCAGTCCAAGGGCAGCCAGAGGTATAATGCCAGCCTAGCCCCATGGGAGACCCAGCTGACAACAGGTGCTGGAGCCATTGAGATCATAGCATTGTCAAGGCTGGAAAAGACCTCTAAGATCATTGAGTTCCACTTACTTTACCCTTAGTTTACTGACATTCCTGAACAAGAAAATGGGTGGCCTTAGAGCCATGGTGAGCTGCTCAGCAATGTTCAATGAAGCATGCTTCTGTCTAGAAATCATTTTCCTAAGTCTGTCCAAAAAAAAGGCATCAAATGTACACCAACAGTAGCATAATGGAAATTTTGTAAGACCCACCACATCCAACTCATTATCTGAGGCTCATACAAAATGAGATAGTCTATCTATTGTTGAGCAAGGAGAGACTCTCTGCTCCTGTTGTGAATGGATTGCGATCAAGGTAATAATTAATCCCTATTGTGTATTTTGTATGAGCTTCTGAGAGCTGCCATGAAGTCAATAGGTGAGAATACTTAAGCAATCTTGCCCTAAGGGTGTGTGCAGTTTATCCCTTTCTGAGCACAAAAGTTCAGTATTTGACAGAGACTTGCCTATAAACATCTGACTAGGAACCAAAAACTTATTGCCAAACAGGATAGTTCTCTGAAACAGGCTTAACCATGTTCTTCACCCTGCTTTGTGTAAAATACAGGCAAAAATATGTTATGTATCATTACAACTGTTAAATTTAGTGTAATAGGGTCTGATCCAACTTTCATTCAAGAGAGTTGAACAATTCCCATTGACCTCACTTCGGAGATGGCTACACTTCATAGCCAGCTCTAGTTAATTTAAAGACAAATTCGAACATTCTGAAAACAGTAAGGAGTGCTGCAATAGCTGATTTTCCCTGGTATTTGCATTCCTAGGGTTCAAGACCAAAAACATACCTGAACCTTTCTTTGAGAATTTATTTAACAAAAAAAATAAGCCCTTAGAAAGCCCTTTCATGGACTCCTTTTTCCAGCAATAAACAAACTTCCTCCAGAGAGATACTTTATAAACCAGTTAAACTTAAACTGTGCTAAAACAATATTTGGGAAACTGAGGCAGAGGGTGAAGATATCCACTCCTTTCTTTCATTCTAACATATATCACTTTAATGGCTGTTTCCTGGCTTTCTCTGACAAAGCAGTGACAAATTTCTGCAGTCATTCTGGGGCAGAAAGCATTAATGGAAAAATTAATACTGCTGCAGAGTTGGAAATGGTTTGGATCACACAGGTTTCATGATCACTAACAGTGGTCCTGACTGGGTAACTTTGTGCTGTCTCCATTTCAGTGTTAGTTGTGTAAAAGGAAGAGAAGAGCTGGAGGAATCAACTCTCACAGTGATTGCCTAAAATATTCACAGTCCTGGCTAATGGAGACCTTCTTCTCTGTCCTCCCTTCTGAACCTGAGAAAATAAGGCAATAACTCACATGACTGTTCAAGTCAGGCTGCTTTACTCTACTCCCTCTTAATAAGACAGCAAATTGAGGACAAGATAAGACTAAGTATTGCACTCAGTAGCACTGAGGTTTGTAGAGGCTAAGACATGAGTAGTGAGTAGGTCTGGACTGCCTAAAAAGCTACAGGTTGTGTCTTCAACAAATGGAAACACAGAAAGTTAGAAACTCATGGATGGAAAAAAAAAGCCCAAATAAAAATCACCTTTGGTCTTCTATGTAAACAGAGTTAAGAAATTTCTGGAAGAAATAAGTTTCTCCCTTGAAAAGAAAAACCCCAATAGAAGCTATAACTGCTGAGTTCCATGGCTTGAGCAGCAGTGTGAGGAGGGGTCACACAACAGCGAGCTAAACAGGTGTGAAGTGTAAAGGGCTGGGAATGCAATAACAGGTTTATAGAGCTCAGGAAGTGTGTGTCTATATTTTAGGGGATGCTGGACTGCCAAAATATGATGCACACACAAATCACACCTACATATCCTGCCACAACAGAGACAACAACACAGAATATTTTTTTTGGGGGGGAATAAAATCAGAAAATCTGTTGACTCTCTTGAAGGCAGGGAGGCCTTGCAGAGAGACCTTGAGAAATTAGAGGGCTGGGAAATCATCAGCTGTAAGAAGTTCAACAAGGGACAGTGCCTTATTCTGCACCTGGGATGGGACAACCCTGTATTTACAGACAGAATTGGGAACAAGAGGCTGGAAAGCAGAAATGAATGCAGGAAATGGACCTGGGGTCCTGGTTGAAGTTGACCATGAGCCAGCAGTGCCCTGGCAGCCAGGAGGGCCAAGAGTGCCCTGAGAGCATCAGGCACAGCAGCACAGCCGGGCAAGGGAGGGGATTGTCCTGCTCTGCTCTGAGCTGGGGCAGCCTCACCTCCAGTGCTGGGGCAGCTCTGGGTGCCACAACACAAAAAAGACACTGAGCTGTCAGAGAGTGCCCAAAGGAGGCCCTGGGGATGTGAAGGGTTTGGAGGGGAAGCCGTGTGAGGAGTGGCTGAGGGCACCTGGTCTGTTCAGCCTGGAGGAGACTGAGGGGAGAGCTCACTGCAGTTACAGCTCCTGGAACAGGAGGGGCAGGCACTGATCCCTGCTCTGTGGTGACAGGGACAGGACCCGGGACAATAGCCTGTCAGGGAAGGTTTAAGTTGGGTATTAGAAAAAAGTTCTTTCCCCAGAGGGTGGTTGGGCACTGGAACAGGCTCCCAGGGAAATGGTCACAGTGGCGTTTGGACAATGCACTTGTGTACATTGTGTGACTCTTGGGGATGGTACTGTGCAGGGCCAGGAGATTGATGATACTTGTGAGTCCCTTCCAAATTAGCATTCTGTGAAAAGCAACAGTCATGAGGAAGAGCTGGCTGAAGGTCATTTAACAGCTCCTTCAGTTCAGTTCTCCTTGCATGCCCTGTGAGGGACATAAAACTGACTCTTGGCTAGCTGACATTGCTTCCTGGATGGGAACAGAAAAGGTCTCCAGCTTGTATTTCATGCTTTGTTTCTGGGCCACAGTTCTCTTTGCCTGCACATTTAGAGTGTCTTTGTGTGAGCTCTCAGACTTGTGGCAAGGTCTGCCAGCCCAAGCAGTCTCAGGCCACACACAACATCTATGGACTCTTAGAAACAACAGCCGTTGCACTTCAGGGCAGAGAATTAGCTCATAAATATTTACAAGGCTGTCAGTAACAGAACTATTAGCAAAATAGTTCTGATCAGAATAGGGGAAATAGGGCTTCAGCATGTCTGACTAATCTAGTCTGGTAGTTGACCAGCAAAATAATTTTTGAGCATAAGTAAAGAAGTTTTCCTCCCCCTGCCTCACAAGCAAAGAATGAGTACATTGCAGGATGGCTGCAAAATCTAGTACTGCTCAAAACATGACCCTCAAGGTTGTATTTTTTAATCCATTAGTAAGTACAATTTTTTTTTTTTTTTTGTTTTTGAGAGAGAGACTAAATACCTTCTCTCCACAATCTTACATGTTGTTGGAAGCCAAGCCTCCATACACCAACTTGATCATGAGCCAGAGTTCCAGTTCACACAGTCCTGGCCCCACTCAGGCTAGTGCCAACAGGAGAGAGCTAAACATCACTCCAGTGTCCTAACTCACTGACCTGCTTCCTAACGAGAAGACACACCCATGTCTAGGGTCTCCTGCAGGGGTACATGCTGCTCTCTCCCTTCTCTTGGTAGTGGGGTCCAGGGATGTACCAGCAAGGTGCTGCTGCCTGTGGATGACTGCTTGGTCCTAATCTGCCTTGGAGCTCCTGCAGCCAGATCACATCTGCAGACACTTAAACAAACCTGTGAAGGCTATGCTGGCATTTGCCAAAACAGAAATTCACTGCTGCAAACAGGAACCCATCCTTGTCTGAAGGAACCAACTGGCACTCTTGGAAGACAGTCTCTTGGAAAATGTAATGCCTTCCTAATAATTTAAAGATTTTTTTTTAAGACATCAGGGATTTTTTAGTAGTAGAATAGTGTTGATAAATAGGAAGCTGTTGGTGTTTGGATGTTCTTTTGGTTAGATTTTTCTATTTTAAACGGACCCTGGTAAAAGATGTGAAGGCTTAGCACAATGTTTTGAGCACCACCAGGGCTTAGAAAAGAAAAGATGAGCCACAGTGGATAGGTTTGAGACTGTAGCATATGAGGAAATGACAGGGTTGATATGACGATCATTTTTTCCCAGATCCAAGTCACAAGAGCCACAAACAGAGCCCAAATGATCTGGGAGTATGGGCTAGATTGGCCTGCAGCAAGCTCAGCAACAGAGATTGAACAAAACTTGGAGCTCCTAGTTTGGTGAGAAGTCCACATCTTTGTGAGACAAAGAAAAGCCTGAAGCCTGTGTATAAGGCACAAAGCTAAATTATATTGCTCCGTTTCTGGTTATTTCTCTTCTGCTTCTTCCTTCTCTTCTGCTCCTTCCTTTTGGCCCAGTATGTGACATCAGCTTAGGTCTTGTTCTAACTGGCATATTTTGGGGCAATGCTCCAAGAATATCCCTGGAGCACAGAAGGCTATAATGATTTAGCAATGGTATTTGCCAATTAAGCACTTTCACTGAGACCCTCCAAACCATGACCTACTTGCTTGTTCTCCCTTGCCCTCTCCCTCCCTCTACAGGTGGCTGTATTGAGAACTGGAGGCACAAAAGGTAAAGGTCACAGGTTGAGATAAGAACAATTTACTGGAAACAGCAGTGAGATAGGAAAATATACCACAACGGCAACAAGACTAATGGCAGAGGGTGCAAGAAAGAGGCAAACGATCCACAGGGAAACATCTCAGCAATACCTGACCACCCCCTGCACCAACCTGGCAGGGACTTCTCCTGGGAACAGACCCCCAAACCCTCTTGCCTGGCAATGACATGAAGTGGTATAGAATAATCTCCAAATCCTATCCATGCCTCCTCTAGACTACTACAAAAAATTAACCCTTTCCTGGCTGGAAATAGGATTAAAGTTCTATCCACATAGACTTAACTTTGGGATTAGGTTTTAAAGGCAAGTTTTTTGTGGTGTTTTTTTTTTTTTTGGAGATAGCCTGCCTCTTATTCTGTTATTTCAGCACTCATACTATCTGTGACCTCAGTGAAGTCTGGGAACAGGAGTGAAGAAGCAATGGCATGAGAGCAGCAGCCTCTTGGCATAATTTATACACTAGGTATTCAGTAAAGTAATTACATGTCTTAAGCCATGGCTCATGTTCAAGGAGTTTTTTTGGTCAGTACTTCTGCATATCATTGGATCTGTGTGGAAAGATTCTGAAATTCCACTCTTTTTGCTGGTTGGTTGGCACTCAACTCTCTTCATGGATACATGAAAAGGTGGGAAAAGAAGCAGTTTTTTAAAATTTTCTGTGGCTCTTGCAAGGCACAGAAATTCAAGGTGTTGGATGCCTTTTAAGGTGTACTGGGAACAAAAGAACCATGCCAGTAGAGGCTGAAAGTCATGAGTCCTGCTTAACTTTTTCTGCCATGTGCACTCTGAGGAATTTTTGAAACCTCACTACACTTCCTATCTCCAGCCTGCTGTGAGAGAAGGACACACACATTTCACCAGTGACCACATGAGGCACTCTGATGTCCAGCGAGATGAGACAAGATGAGAGACAGGCCAGGTGTTTCCAGAGCCTTTCATGAACAGGAATGGAGGCAGGCAATACAAAATCTCAGATTTTTACCAAAGATGACAATAGTTTACTTGATGGCACCCATACTATCTACGTCTGAGGCTATGCTCAAAAAGCTCTATTATGGCAGCTCTATTATGCTACCAGATGCTGCAGAGGTGAACATCTGCAGGGCCCATTCATAATATAGCTGAAATAATGGCATGTAGCTCCCTATCTTCCATGGTTTCAAACCCTCCAGGCTGGAGTGAGTCCTAAGAGCATGACAGTCACTGGCATCTCCACTGAAATCTTCTGTTTCAAAGCTATGTGCACACTCTGCATACTCTGATCTCATGGTAAATTATAGAGACGGCCCATGACTGTTCTATATGTGGTCAGGAGGTTCCACGAAGATGCTGAATAATGAAACAGACTCCAGCATGTTCTTTTCACTTCTCTTGATTTGTCTTACACTATAAAATACAAATTATTTGACATAATAATAACATAATATACATAAAACACAGAAGTAGGGGACTGAGACCACAAATTTGATTTGGAAATAAATTTAAAAGCAGAACAAATAATGGAATATCATTATGATAAAAAAAACCTCAAATGTTTTGCAAAATCAATGCCACAGAATGAAAGGACTCTCTAGAGTGCTACTCCTTCTTTGATGAGGAACAGAAGAAAAAAATACTACCAGTTTTGGTCGGGCTCAGTCTTCTGAAATAGAGATAGAGGCATTTTAAGGTTTTGTTCCTGGATAGAGATCAGGTCTGTATCCAGCTTGTACTTCTTTTGCAGAATTTTTGCAGTGGCAGAGAAATACAAAACCATATATGTGAAGGATAAAACTAGATGTCTGAGGAAAAGCCACAGTGAATGCAACAGATATTTTGCAAAAATAATAAGTATCTTTAAGCAAGATATGCACCTTCTTCAAGATACAGAAAATAATTTCTCTAAGTGCTCTTCTGACAGGCTGCAAAAGGTGTATAAATCAATGACTTAACTCTGCCTTTATATTATGCTTCAAAATATCACCTTTTCCTTATCATTGGCCTCAATTCTTCTACTCAGCAAAACAAATAAATGCATGTTTGATTTCAATCCTGTGCTCAGATGCTTTGCTGGAGCAGTACAGAGCCTTACCTCGTGGTAGAAGCTGACCTTTGCAGGGGCTGCTGTGACACCCCAGTACTTGGGAAGCTGTCAAATCTCCACCCCACAGGCTTTTGCAGAGACAGGAATTTGCTCAATTACCCCATGGGACTCTCTCTGTATGCGAGGGGTCAAGCTCTTCTCTTTAATAGCAAATGGGAGCTGAAATGTGGCTCTCTGCCCATTTATTTCCTGAGCACTCCCTGGAAGCTTTTGTGTATTCTTTTTATGTATGCTTTGCCAGATTTTCTTCTTTTCTCTCAGCAAAGCTGTAGGTCCACGAACCTCTTGGTGATATTACATCCCTGAACTTCACAAATGCTTCCTTGCCCAATTGTCAGGAGGAGGAATGCATGCTGTAGGGGGAATGTAAAACTTCTACAGGAAACAACAAGAGTCAGGTGTTGCAATATCGGTTCTATTTAAGGCTTCGTTGGTAAGAGGTTACTTTTTATTAAAAAACTTAAGAAAGAACGGGTAGAGGTAAGGGTTCTTAGATGACAAGCTGGTGTCACTTAAGCCTTTTGTCTTCATTCTGCAACAGTAATGTGCACTGACTTTCCAAAAGAGAATGAACTGGTCTTCAGCCAGTGATTTTCTCTAATTAAATCTACAGAATGTAGAGGCATTGTAGGATTTTTTTCAGAACTATAATTTCCAAAGGCCTGTGCTGCCTTTCTGAAATGTTTTCATTACAGGTCATGTGTATGCAATTTATAAAGCCTCCCATTTTGTCAGCAGGCAAAAACTCAGGAAGATGCACGTGCTCTGCCTACCCTTTCATTCACATGTACCTGGTCAAGCTCTTTCCAACTCCTTTTTTTCTCAATGAAGATGCTACATAAATTTCTGGTTGAGGTCCTGCTACAGGTGGGAGAGAAACTCTCCCCTAAAGACGTGATCTTCCTCCATTATTCAGTGCAAACAAAGGTGCCTTTCCTTGTCTAGCTCATAAAGCTCTGGAGCTCCTGCAGTCGGCACTGTGAGAAGAGCAAGGTCTTGCAGTCCTTGTTTTCCAGATCCCATCTGTGGCCAAGTGGTGGCTGTCATGCCAGAGAAGGGTCAAAGCCTTTGTGACATTACATGCCTCGAAAAAGGGGCAGTGTCTTTTGAGCAGAGGAAGTACATCTCCCAGAGGGGAACACATACTGTGTCTCATGCCACAGAAGATGGAAGCTGCTACAGAGCTTTGGCTGTGGAAGTGCTCGTGTTTGCAGCTCTGGATGCCCTCTGGTCCTCAGCTCCCTAGCCAAGGGAGACTTATGAATAAACAAAAAGTATTGCTGGGGTGAATTTTCAAGGAGTTCCATAAAACACTGTGGTCAGTTGAAAACAAAACAAGGCCCAATCCCTGGCAGGAGATGTCCAGGACTTCAGACCACTGAACTTGAGCTGAGCCAAAATAAATCCCAAGGAGCAACAATAAGTCAGCAACCTCCATTCCAAACAAGAGTTTCCTTCAGATTATCCACTCCTGTATTATTAGTGCTTTAGTGTCAAAGTCCTGAAGAAAGCATTCTCTGAGATGAGA
Source organism: Tychaedon coryphoeus (assembly GCA_013398595.1). Taxonomy (NCBI): domain Eukaryota; kingdom Metazoa; phylum Chordata; class Aves; order Passeriformes; family Muscicapidae; genus Tychaedon; species Tychaedon coryphoeus. Next base: position 314,435 of record WBND01000599.1, on the reverse strand, counting down.
GGTCAGAAAAGATTCTACAAAAGTAGTAGACACCTCTTCACCTTTCTCAGTGTTCTGGACCACACACTACTGCAAGTTATGGGCATGCCTCCAAAGAGAGGAGAGGAAACTTTGGCCATGCTGCTAGCTACAAACTTCAAAACTTTGCAGCTATTATCTGAAGAAAATAAGTAGTAAATGTCTCCTCTGCAAACTGTAGAGAGTGCCCCAAGCCAGCACCCTAGGAAAACTGCTGCTCTATTGCAAATCCTCCCAATATGAGGGCAAAGATAGTCTGTTCACAAACAAGTCTGCAAAGGCACAAGTTGTGTCAGGGAGACTTCTATTTGACACTGCAGACAACCACAGAGGTGCCATTGATGCAGGAAAGTGCAAAGAGGTGGTTTAAAAACACAGATTGGGCCTTTCAAGGCAGGTTGTGAAACCTGGCCATTCATTTCTCTGCAGGCTACAGGGGACCTGAGTGATCATAGATTAATTGTGATAGGGCAAAAAGCAGGTGAAAGAGTAGCACAAAGCGACATCTCCATCTGGTTTCAAACATAAGCATCCCCGTTTTCTCAATTCACAAATTGTGCAAATGCTGGTTTCAAGTCTGAGTCTAGACATATGCTCTGAACCTTTCTGTAGTTGATAGGAATATGCTGGGAAAATTCTAGGGGAGGGACAAGCAAAAGTGCCCTAAAGGCATTGTTTTAAACTATAAATAGCTTCTAATGCCACAGCTTCTGGGTGTTGGAGTCTGGAGCTATTGCTAAGCTTTGGTACCAAAGTAATGCACTCATTCATGGTCTTCAAACAATAGTAACAAGCATGGTCATTGCTGCTCAGAGGTTGTGCTGCCCATCACAGCCAGAGACATAGCTGTACACCATATGGTTTTTATGCCAAATTTCACACCAGAGATTTTTAATGTCTCCACATATTCCCTCAGTCGATCTCATGGTTTGAATACAGTGTTACACAATGATTCATTAAACACGAATAGTTATGCCAAAACAGCCATCCATATGAAATTACAAAATGCTGAAGAAAGAGGCTGCCTAAGATCCAAAAAAAAAGAGGTGACATAACTACTCTGTGACAGAATAGAAAAAGCACTTATGTATGCACTTATTTTCTTATCAGATGATTGAGTGAATCAGAAATTATATTAAGTTAATGTCAAAATTAAATATTATATATGATTTTAAAAGATGTAACAAGGTCACATGCTCACTGGTAGCCTGAATTGCTGGATTTACATAGCATGATTGTGTTAAAATGAAGCAAAAGTAAAAAGTAGAAAGTATGAAGGAAGTCCTTAGGGCTATTGGAGAAAACCCTGAAGGACTGAAACTTTGTTCTTTCCAGAATGGTGCAGAAATGAGTGTGTTTGATCTTTGATATGTGTTTCATTTTCAGTTTCACGTAAGCTGGGAATATCACAGAGACCTACTGTTTCAATTTATTTCATTCAATCAATTGAAAAGTATAAACAAGAAATAAACTGACTATTTTTTATTCTGAATGTAATGAAAATCTGGAGATGCTGAAAATGTTGGTGCAATGCCAGAAGGGTCCTTATTTCAGCAAAAGGGACTGGTCAAGGCCTGACTTTAAGGTCCTTGGGCCCAAACCTGTTGCCAATAAGAAAGTGTCTAATATTTGTCAACTGCAAACAGGTAACTTCATGGCAGGAGTGCCAAGAGAGGTGAAAAATAACAGGATAAGTTCCTGGTGAAAATGGAAAATGGCTGAAAGTCTGTGTGCATATATCAAATATCTTCTTTTGCCTCTTCTCCACCTCTTGCCTAAGGCCAAAATAATTCAATGATCCAACTAACAAGTGGATCCTCGCAGTCTTACAGTGACAAAAACCACAGACATCTTTATTCAGATGGTTTGACTTAAAAGATAAGCCAATCAGGGACAGTTTTTGAAGACTGTGTTGCAAAATAATCAAATTAATGTATTAAACACCTTGAGAAAATGCAGAACTGGTAAACTTTACTCAGGCACTCACCATATATTTTCAAAGGCAAAATAAAAAGACACATATCTTCCTTCATGAAAGTCAACAGCTTTACTGCCACCTGTATGCATTGCACCAAGTCTGCACAGGAATGTCACAGCCACTCTTCTACTCCCTCTGCCTTGCACTCTGTTTCCCCTGCACAACAGAACAAAAGGAGCAAAGTGAAATTCAGAGATAAAAGCAAAGAGAGGCGACGTACTGAAAATAAATGGAACAAAAAGACTCTGAAAGGGCAAATAGCAGGGCTATCCTGTTCCACTGGGCACTCTAACATGGCCAGTTGCTCAGGATTTCTATTATTTTATTACAAGCAGATCCCATGCAAGGGCTGGATCATCTATCCTGGCCAGCTTGCTGCTTTGTGCTTTTTGGCCTTTTTTTCTAAAAATCTTTTTTTTTACTTCTCTTCAGGGTTCCTACTTTTGCTTTTGCTGATGTAGTTTAGTTTCTGACAGCAAGAGGAAACATGCTAGTCATGGCATTTAACCGTGGTGCAAGCCAGATCTCCACCCAAATGGTTTAGAAAGTGGCTTGTTGGCAAAATACCAGCTTTCTCAACACATAAATCACACCAATCTGCATAATTTTCCTGCTGATGTGGATGGAGCAGCATCTATGGGGAAAGAAGAGAGAAGGCACTGCTATTTCTGAGTTCTTCAGGCCCCGAAGTACTATACTAAGAAAAAATTAACTGACAAAACCAAAAACCCAAATGAAACCAAACCAGCAAAATCCATCGTGGTCTCATGTATCCCCATGATTTCCAGGTGCTGATCCATTTAAAGCCCATGAAGACTATAGGATAATATGTGACCAGCTGGGGCTGTGGGAAGTAGCAGGGACAATGTGAAGCCAACATGTCAGAGGCTCATTTTTCAAGGTTTCTATGTACAGATGGCCCAGCCATGGATCATGAGTGACACACAGTGGAGGGGTCTGTGAGCAGAGAGGGGATGCAGCTGGAAAAAAAAGCAGAAAAGCACGCAAAACTACAGAAAAACGACTTTGTGCAGGACCACTCCGCAGCCATGCACCCACATAGTGCTCCTGGGCTTTCATAAGGGGACTGTAAATAAAGGAGAAGGAAACAGACAGGGAAGAAACCCCAACACTCTTCTCAAGGCAAATTTTAGCTGAGAAAAAACAATATAGTAAAACAGGCACTTTTCTTTTTACCCTACAGTTGAACACAATGCAAGTTGGAGGAAAAAAACATTCCCTTTCATGCTCCCCTAAGAGCACCAAGCACACATTTTCTTCCAAGTTTCATCCCTTGTGCCAACCTTTGCTCTTAACCTCTCCCTGCCCAAAGTGAGTCCTCCCTTGCCAGCTGCGTCCTTAGTACTCTGCTGTGCTAATTCAAGATGGTTAGTCCTTAAAAACTCCACCCAGCTATACAGAGAAAAAAAGTGGAAACTAGTTTATCCCCAAAAACCTCTTCATGAGGTTTCCACAGAATGTTTTCTAATAATCTGAACAGGTGTGCAGAAAATCTGACTTTCTAACTGTGTGATGGGCTTTTTCCTAACTTTGTGAGCCAAGCTATTAAAACTACCATGTTGCCTTCTTTTCTGCCCTTTCCTTCTGTGAAAGCAAACAGGTGGTTTTTACTTTACTGCAGAGCAGTAAGGACAAAGCAGGGTAAGTTTAACAAGTTAGTCAGAGTACCGATGCATTTTCCAGGGCCAGGGCAGGTGGTTTTGTCATCTGGAGGAGTGCATTATCTGCTGCTTCTAGTGCCTGGCAGGCACAGGGCCTCACCCATCCTGGCTCTGACTTCTGCATTGCAACTGTCTGAAAACATCCCATACTTGCTATCTCTCCATGAATCTGCAGCCTATTTCTTCTTCTTTATGGAAAAAAAAATCCACTTTTAGAATACCAGGGGGTGTGAGACTGATTCTGCCTTCTTTGATCAGTTTAAGTTGTACTTTACTTGCAGAACATCCCGTCAGAAATCAGTGAATCGTGTAATGAGCTCCAGTGATGTAGAAGCAATGATTATTTGTTGCAAAACAAGGACTTTTGTAACAAAACAGGGACTTTTGTAGATGGAGAAGGGTTAGAAATTAAATATAGATCATTGTTTTCATAGAGATTTTTATAAAAATAGCTTTGAAAAGATTGTTATTAGGTGCTTAGTAGATTGCCTTAGTGACTGGTAATGAATTTTGAAGGAGTCCAAAGGGCAGTGAGTTACCTCCAGTCTTATTTCATAGTTACTTGAAATCCTTCATGACACATGTTAAACATGAAACATTTGAAATCTTGCATTAACCTATTATAAATCTTTTCCAATACTATTTCCATCCAAGTTATAGCTGGAGTTGCTCTGCAGTGCATGATGCCCTTCCTGTCTGGTGGGTGGATATTTAGAGTCCTAAATATATAGAATAGATCTATGCTACTAGGATGACTTGCCTTTCCTGTCATCCTCTTCAGGATAAAACTTTAGGTTTCAGAAACTGAAAAGTGACTTTGATGGGATTGTGCTGATTAATAGGAATTGTGGTAGTAGCTCTGTAGCAGTTTTTCATCAAAAGTAATGGTAGTTATTACCAAATCTGCTAATGATTTCCTATGGTTTTAATTTAAAGGCATGTGACTGCAAGGAGAGATTTGGTATGAGGTAATTTTATTTTTCCCTTCTTTAGAGTCGCTTTGGGAATCATTTTTCATCTTTGCATATGGTTGTACCACTGCAAAGTGATAAAATTCCCGTACAACTTCTTTGCTCAGAAAATTTATTTCTTACTAACAGGCCTCTGTGACTAGCCAAAAATTCATCCCAGGACAGTTTCATGGAAAACAGTTGCCAGCTCAAAGAATTTTGATTCATTAACCAGACTGCTGATAGGAACTGGGCTGGGAATAGGCTTGAATGAGTTGTATGAAGTAATGCTCAGACTTTGCCTATGATTTGAACAGTCTCTGTGTGCATGCAGCCACTCATTTTCTGCCTGTGACTATGCAGTGACCCCATACCTGCCACAGGGACTAGCTGGGACTCCTTGCCTAGGCCAGTTAAATGTTCTTTCAGTCCCACTAAAATCAGTACACTTGGTGGTCACCAATCAATGGGTCTAATAAATGGGAAGATATTTATATTACCATTTATACATCTGTTTTTATTCCTGCTGCTGCATCTTTGTTAATAGCATACAGCTACAGAAGAGGAATGCTTATACTATGCAAAAGGGAGAAATTCTAATACATACAAAAAAGAAAACAAAGTACTGTGAAAAAAAGGGAAAAAACAGCCAGGAAATGCAAATCTATCATGTGTCTTTCCAAATCATGTTAACTGCTCCCCAAAGTCCCGACTTTGTTTTCTCCAGCAAGATTATTTCAAGTTGTGGAATCCAGAGAGCATCAGAAAATATCTTGCCTGATTCATATCTTCGCTGATCCAAAAGAGAGTTTTGAGATTGAATCAGAGTCCTTGGAGGAGTAACCGTCTATTTGTTCGAAAGCATTTTAAAGGGCTTAGCAACAGAGTGAGACAGAATCTCACATGTGACACTCCACACCACCAAGTATGCAGCTGATGAGTTTAGCATGCCATTTCTCTGACAGCACAAATTTTCTCTTGCTTTAACCTGCAAGGATAGGCAGAAAAGAGCCTCCCAGATACTTCTTTATGTAGGGCAGGCTCATTTAGGATAAAACCCAGGAAAATTTTGCAATGTCAAACCTTTTATTTCTTCATGCTGGAGCAAATCCTCGAAACAAATCCTTCGACCCTAACTTAAGGGGTCTAAATTTGCTACAAAAATCTTGGTGGTATCCAAGAGCTCTCTGTAAAGTTAGGACTCTGTGGTGCTAGGTGATGCAGAAATATTCAGTAAATAGAATAACTTTGTTCTATATTTATGAAAACATGCAACAGATGAAGGAAACAAGAGGCATATAAGCATATTTTCAGATGGACAAGTCAGCTAATTTGTTGAGAGCTGTCATTGGAAGACCACCTTCTAGAGCTGTGCTTCTTCCTAGATTGTGTAAACTGCTTTTGCTCTTCTTACATCACTTGGACACAAAGATTGAAATTCCTGAAGAATTGTGCTTGGGACAGCCAGAGCTACAAATGAGAGGTTTCTTCATGAGACTAAGAGCTGAGGTCAAACCAGAGAGATGTGTACCTTAAATGAAAGTTCTGAAAGATAGAAAGTTTGAGCTCATCTTCAGATTCTGCTCTTGCAGATAGTATGACACAGAAATAGAAGAAATTTTCTAATGGAAAGTAACCTGAAGGAGTCCTGGTCAAAGCAAGTAATCAACAGAGAGTAGAACTGACTGGCAGAGCATCAGTGAGTCAGGAAGCACTTGGGTGAGAAGTATGGTCAAAGAAAAATTAAGATATGGAGAGATGAAGAGGGAAGAGCCTTGTGGCAACAGGGCTGAAACAATCAACATCTCCAGCTGCTGGAAAATTAGGAATTCTTAGTTTTAAAGGACCACTTTTCTTCTGCAGTGGTCAAACTAAGTTTTAGCAGCCTGGAGTTAAATTTAGCAGCCTGGAGTTATTACAAGCAGTGAGATTTTTCTAGACCACCTCTAGACTTTTATAGGAGAAAGGTCCCTTAATACACCCTCTCTTGCAAGGATCCATCCTACAAGAATTTCCATTAAACCCTTGGCCATCATATTGCTGAAATATATATTTTCCAGCTGCAGGAAGAGACTTGTCAATATGGGCAGACCCAAGTACTGGGATAGTTTTTCACAGCACATCTCACAATGTCTATGATGCTTTGTGCAGTTTCTTCAGGAGCACATGTTTTGATTCATTTAAGATAATTTAGAAGACACACTAGATGATTAATCTGCCTATTCTGGATGCAGAGCTGAGGTATGCAATGTCAATGGATTTCTGTATTCCCATTTCACCACAGAGAGATGACAGCTGTGGATGAAGAGATCCTCCTGTGCCAACATGCAAGGTTTGATCTGTTTCTTCCAAGATCCACAGTCATTCTCCAGGGGTGGCATTAATACAGATGTTCTGTAAAGTGCTTTGAGGCCCTCTGGCATGCAAGAATTTCTTGGTGGAAGATGGTGACATTTTCTACTTGCTTCATCAATGTTTATTTTTTCCTCTGAGGTGTCCCATGATAGATGCCTGGCTGCCTTTCCCTCTCTAAGGTCTGCTGGTAGCTCAGATTTCAGTTGGGTTCACAAGCATTTCCTGGCTGCTGGTGTTTGGGTTGTGTCATTATATGAGTTAAAAGCTATTTCCTTCCCATAGTAGTTGATGAATGACACTCTAAACAAACAAATTCTTTGTAGTGGTTTTGCTGTTTTCCTCACCTGTAGTGGCATTCTAGCACCAATTTCAGAAACACAGTAGTGCCAAATCTTATGGGAAAAGACACCTCTGAAATCAAGAGGAAGTTGTTTTAAACAACTATATGAAAGAGACATTTTCCTGGCTGAAAACTGTGTGCACTGTATTGGAATATCCAAAAGCAGTAGCTCTCAAACTCCTTTGTAGTGACACTACTGCCTGGATCAGAGAGAAATCCTCCATCT
>WBND01000599.1:249136-293729 GCA_013398595.1 Tychaedon coryphoeus | reverse complement strand
TTCAAAACAGACTCATATTAAAAAAAAAATACATGTTAGCTTAGGTATTTATAACAGTGTACATGTGTGGCTGCGATCTGTAATATGGTCCAGTCATTTGCAGTGGATGACCTTGTAAACCTTGTAAAGTGTTGACTTTACAAAATAAAATTGTACCTTAGTTCTTAGTAGCTCACTGGTTTTGATATGAAGGGGGCATCATTTGAATGGTACCCTACAAATACTTCTCAGTGCAAAAATGCAGAAGGTGTTTTGTTTTCAATTATAAGAAAGGTTCCATAAATACATACCTTTTTTCCCCATTAAAAATGCGTATGCTTTTTGCCATGAACGAGAAAAGCGTTCCAAGTACATGCCATAAATACAATTTTTGCAATCTACCAACCTGACTGTAGCCCTTTATGAGCCTTAGGGATGTGTCCTACTTTAAGAACTTGTCCATAAAAAACTTGGTACCCCTCACAAGTTACAAATTTCATACTGCACTTCAAAGAAGAACCTTATATACATTGTGACTAAAGTACTGTTTATTTCATAATCTAAACAAACACTGGAATACAGTCTATGCTTTTCTACTTTCCAGCAGACTTTACAAAGAGCTTTTTTTTTTTTCATAATTAAAACAATCTGCATACACACAGAACATGCATTCTCTAACGCCAGTAATGAAGGTATAAGAAGAGTCAGTTTCCCTCATCCTTCTGTTGCCTGTGTTAGGAAAAAATACTTTTCTTTTTACTGTAGTTATGACAGTGTGACTAAGGATACAAAGACTAGAGCAGTTTTACTCCCTGCACAGAAAATGTTCATCACAAGCATGCTGATGATGATACATATTACATGTCTATTAAATGATAGGCATATTTTTATCCCCTTTACTCCCTTTTTAAAAATACTAAGTGGCTACATGTAAATGCAGTGAAGCAGGTATAAGCTTAATTAATCAGAGTTGATTCAGACTGGCACCAAGATGCAGCAAAGTCCAACAAAGTCTCAGCAAGGCTTTCCATGGGCTATTGATGACCTCCTCTGCAAAGCAACTATGTTCTACTTTTTTCAAAGTAGAATTTAAAGTCTTTGCAGCCAGTCCTGTGGATGGGGCAGTCTGCGCTGGTGCGTCAGGCCCCCTGGGAAAGATGCACTTGTAGTCCATTAGTGTTTGAGCAAGGGTGAGTGGGTTACCTTCCCTGGGGCCGTGCTCCTGCCCTGCCCCACAGCGTCCCTGCTGCTCTTTGTCGGCCGCGGGGCTGGCTGTGGCCTCACACCACGGAGTGGTCGTTGCTGTGCACGCCGGCCAGGATGGTGTGGTTGAGGGAGGACGCCGACCGATCCGAGCCTTCGGTGGGGCCGTTGGTGCTCTCGCTGCGCTGGCAGCAGAGGATCTGCTTGAACGTCGCGCTCATTTCCTTGTCCCGGTAAGAGTAGATGATGGGGTTCATGGCAGAGTTGAACTCCGCCAGGAGCAGGAAGAATTTTTCATAGGCCAGGACATTGCACTGGGGACAACAAACATCAAGGAGCAGCAAGACTAATCCTGGGGTCCAGCAGATTATGAAAGCACCTACAAAGAGAAAAAATGGACAAAGTCTACAAATACACGAATGTACCATTACTCATCAAAACACCACAAGAACCATCCAGACAGAAGCAGCAATGGTTAATTTTCTCTTTCAAGGGCATTGTTCCCACACTCTCTTTTCATTGACCCGATGAGAGGGATGCCTTTCAAGGATCTGTAAATGGTTATGGGCAATACATCAAAAGAACAAGACACATCCCCAGCCCCCCACCATCGAAACTCTGCTTGGCAAATATATTTACATTTAAAGTTTATAATGAGGAACATTTTTCCCTTCAGTTAGAGACTCTGACTAATCAATCTCTTGATCAGGAGAAACAATACTGCAATTTACTTCTCAAACTAATAACAACAAAGAAAACCTTTCTGTGAGTGCTGTGACTGAAGCATCAGTAATAGAAAAAGAGTGGTGCAGGCAGCAATTCTCAAGAAAAAGAAAGCCTGGGTCTTGTTAACCCATTTCAGCCCCATTATGTAATGGAAAGTCCTAAACACACATCCTTCTTGCACTGAAATGCCGTCCTTCAAGGGATCTACTTCTTTTCTTAGGGCTCTATTCAATCGAAATTCAGAGGCTCATCAGGCTTCAATAGCGTCAAAGCCAAAGAGTCTTACACCGATTAAAATGCTTCCCCCCTCCTTTCTCTGTTTTCCAATGCTCTGAGGAGAACAAAGCCCAGAACAAAATTCAGAGTTCAATGCAGAAATTAAATCAAATGCCTTGTACTTTATTGGGAGTACTGAATTAAAGGAAGATTGTAACTCCTCGCAGGGTTAGAGAGGCTTTAAATACAAGCACTGCTGGGGAAACCCTTAGACACCAATCATGTCAGAACAAAGACAGTGCTCCTGAGATTTTCCAGGCTGCTTTACTGAGGTGGAAACCAACATCTTATCATCACTGAGCAGGATTAGCACAGGCAGCAGCAATAAGGGCTTCCCAGCACTACGCTGTGAGTGCTGTTTCAAACTAGTTTTCCTGTCACTGTGGTATTTATTTGCTTACATATTGCTCCTGTTTTTCCTTCAGTGATGGTCTCATGCAGGACGAGCAGCTAAGTCAGTTCCCACAGCATGCAGACTTTTTGCCATGCCTGCCAAGAAGGTGCCAGCAATTTCCAGCTTGGGCAGTGGCAGCTGTAAGCTGTGCAAACACCTTTCTGTTTGGACAGCAAACCCACCTAGATCAAATAGAAGAAGATTTTCCGAAGAGGTCTGCAAGCCTGCAATATACACCAGGTGACAGACACTGGCTACCAATCAGGAAAGCACACACAGATGCTTTTTACACACCAAAAAGCATCCCTAAACTGAGTTTGCTTGCAACTAATGGTGCCACTCAATGTCTATCACTTTGCGGATCAACAGTGCTCGTCAATGGAAAGAAGCTGGAAGGTGAATTGCCAGCTCCCAGTACAAAGCATTGAAGCCTCTCACCAAATGATTTTGTTAGGGTCTCTGGCAGCAGTTTGACAGCATGAGGATGAAACCCTCCCATGCTGAGGTGGCATCAAACACATGAATCCATTCGGAGCTTTTGTCTGCTGCTCTTTTGGATTCCAGCAGTCCTAGAAAAGAGTACTTGAAAACCGTACTTGAAACTACAAAACTACCTGTTTTGCAGTGCAAAGAACTACAGGCTTTTGTCCCTTCCTTGTACCTGTTGCCGTAAGAGTAGAAAACTGCATCTCTTTATTTGCAGTATTGTCCATGTTGATAGAATCTGCCCCCTGCACAGGAAAGCTCTGCTGAGCTGGTTTTTGCAGAAACCAAGTCAATAATTCAAATTCAGTCACTACTGTTTAAACTGTGCCTGTTGTGTTCAGCCTCCTAGCTAGGAAGGCAGCAGTGGACTTTGTCCTAGCTTAAGTATCTATTTTCTTCACTATAGGCTGCCTTGGGAGAACAACATCAGAGATGGGAACACTGCAGTCACGGGATCTACAGTGAAGGACAAAAGACAATGACAACATCCTCACCAGGCCTGTAGCAGAGAAATCCAATGTGGAAACAATGGAGCTAGCAGGAAAGCTCTCACAGCATTGTTCAAAGTTGCAAGTGAAAGTTTCCAATTTTCTATTTTTTTTTTTAATCTGTTGCTGAGGAACAACAGAACATTCTGTTGGCATAATTTTTGATATGTTAGAAGCGGAAACAAGAAGCTCTGTGGTGAGGCAGATAGGAATTTGCTCCTGAGAAAGCACCAGTCATCCAGAAAAATCCACATGCAGCCCATTGCACGGAACACTTGTCCCAGATGGAGCTCCTGAGACTCTCTGGGCTCCTCAGAATCTCAGACAGGTCTGATAACCTGCGTGCTGAGGCTTGATTGGCTGCACTCAAGAAAAAGAGCACTGTGGTTGAGCAACCAGCTGATTGCTCTGTGCAGCTCAAGCTACACTGAAAAATAATAAAAACAAAGGTTGCCTTACTACCCAGATCTGGAAGGAAGTCACTATTGTGCAAGTTGTCACCCTTCTGCTCCTAGCAAAACATTCCCCCATGCTAATGGCTCTGGCAGCTTATGAAGTGCTTCTAAATAGCAACACAAAAGTGCCTCAGGTTAGCTCACTTCTTATTTGACTGTTGGTACACTGGAAAATACTGAGAAGCATCACTTACGATAAGGTGTGTTTGAGTTAGGTACAAAGGAAAATATAAATGTCAGGCTCTTAATACTTCAGATTTAGGAAATTTCATCTGTTAAACATGGAATTTTTTTCTGGAAGGAAAACAAGGATTGAATTTTTTTTTTTCTCTTACTTAAAATATTTGTTGAAGTAAGCTGGAAGTGAGATTAAATTCTTCCCCTCCCAGAAATCTGTTGTGAATTGACTTCACAAGAATGAAGATCTAAAAATATCACATTTAATAAAACAGTGACATCCAAAAGCTTCCTGCTGCCATATACTGGAAAGCCTTAAGCATACACCAAAATATTGATGTTTTTCTGCTCAGAATCAGAACTGAGGGCAGTCTAAAGTACAGTGTTAGTAATTTCCAGGTGCATCTTAACATTTCACAAACTCGCTCAAACCTAAATGACAATGACATACAAAGCAGATCTGTTGCATTCAGTGACTTGAATCTTTGTGGATATGTCATAGTCATATCATGGCACTAGGAGAGCCCAACGTACTTGGAAAAAACATTCAGCCTTTGTGTCCTTGGGTGGCTGAAGAGCATTTTGCCTGGACAGAGAGCCCCTTGGGATATTACCTCCAGCCCTGGAAGTCCTTTGAAGGTAATGGCACTGCAAGAAGCTAAATGAGCTCATCAGCTGCAGCAGAAGGATACTCCTATGGAGTATGGCCAAGGTCTGTCCTGAGGGTCAGGCCACAGAGGGCTGGGTGTAGAAGAAATGCCCATCAGGCTGAGGGGTGAATGGCTGGCCATTAGACAGGAAAGCTTGAGAGAGCCAGAGAAATAGCACATCTTCTTCAAAGGTCCCTACAGACTGAGAAGAATGTTTCACAGTGGGGCATATGAGTTTCAAAAAAGCATTTATGACCTAATCTAATTTTCTGCTGCTGTGTGATACCTCTCATCCCAATGAGAAATGAAACTCCTGCTCCTTGTGCACTGTCTGTCTTGCAGACCTGTGGTAGAAGTCCACTGGAGGCTTTCCAATGACCATGATATGACTACATCACATCTGTCTTGAACCTTTGTCTGGTGCATCAGTGCAGATTATGTTTCCAAGGTAGCTGGATGTTGGGAACTCTTGGGTAAATGAGACAAGGCCTCACAGCAAGGTTTGATTGCAAGAGAGTATAAACTCAGTAGGCATATGAAACCAGCCATGATAAATCACACAAAAATCTGTGAGTACAAGAACAAAAGAGAAAATAACTCCAAAAAACAGCAGCAGAAAAGAAATAAGCTACACAAGAATAAACACTGGTGAGCTAGTCACTGATTACTAGGATACCAGACTGGATGGCTGGTCATGAAACTTCTTGTGTCAGCAGGCAAAGTGTTTCCTAAGCAGCACTCTTTTCTTTTACTTTTTTTTTTTTTTTCTTTTTTTCTTTTGTCTTTTGCCTTGGAGAGCCTATGTCTGTGTTTATTCTGTGAACGTTTATTTTCCTCTAACTCAAAGGGCAAAATAAAAGAAGTACTTCTGCTTCTGCCAAGTCACACACTGCTGTCCTTCAGAGGCTCCAGAGGGATGTAGCTCTTGTCAATGCACACCTATCCTGAAACACCCTTCTTCTCTGCCTTAACCACACTGTGTCCCTTTCATGTGCTCTCTTCTATTCATCTTGCACGTTAACCCTGATATCTGGCATGGGCTCACCTCACCCTGCAAATTCCTCAGTCTATGTGAAGAGGAAAATATTGAAAGAGCCTCTTTTAGGGAGCGAGAGAAGTAAAAAATCTCTCCTGTGTTTGCAGTTTTTTTAAGATTACAGGAATGGGATAAGGAACTAGCATATCAAAGACAGAAAACATCCATTCCAGCTGAACTGCAGGAACATTTACAATCTGCTGCTGTTGCCCTCCCACTCTTGTCCACCCACTGTCCTCTCCAAATCCCCTCTTGCCCTCAGAGTGGCACTTGTGACAGGCAGCTGCACCCGCCCTTCTCTGGGACACTGGGAGAGGAAAGGACATCAAACATCACTGCTATCACAGCTACCAACAGGGAGAAGAGTCCTTCTGCACTTGGTGCAAGCTAAAAGCAATGCTCTGGGAGAATGAGTTGTCTTAATTAACAAAACCATAGCCAAAAAGGGCTGCAGAAGTGCCTGGCGTTTTCCACATTCTGATATAATCCCACCCTTGGCAGGGAAAGCGACTTGCTACGCTAGCTGAGGTGCAAGCTCATTAGCTGCAACACAACTGCACTTCTTCATGTCCTAGACATCTGTAAACTATATCAACAATCCTCCTTATCACACTGAGCATTATCTTGTGCACAGCATGAACAGAGATAAGTCCTACAAGCAATACTGCTTATTTACAGCTATGTATTGTTTTTCCCTGACACAAATAGGACAGCATGAAATCTAAAGTGGATGAATGATGATAGATGCCAAAGGACATCAAGAGCATTTATCATGTGGTAAACATACAGTGTGTAGGAGCAATTCTTCTAATTCTAGTGTGACCTAATTTCCCCCAGTTTTGGCAAAACACTACTACAATATAGCTAATAGTCCTTGAAGGAAGAAAACACTGTTGTTGGTTTTTTTGCATTTTCTGCTGGAAATAATTAACATAGGGGTAATGTCTGTTTCCACCCATGGAATTTTCATGTGAAGAAATAAAATGTGACTACCACATTTGGATCAGATTAATAAATTTAAAATAATTGTAGGCAAAACTTGGCAAATTCTGAAGAAATTCATATATGAAAGTCTTGCCTCTCCATCCACAGACTCCAGAAGACTTGAAAAGGATTACAGTAAAGGAAAGTCCTTGAAAAATACCCCAGATGGGGGAGAACTGCCTGCAGGGTACAAGTAAGAATGGCCATCTTGAAAAAGGTGCTATCAGAACAGCTTCATCTATTCAATGTGTCTTTATTTAAGGAAGCTGTGTGAATTCTGAAAGAATGAGAAATTCATAGCACACTCCTTCTGCAGTTTTTGATTGATTGTAAAATAGTGTCTTCTCTGATGTGCCTCTGGGAGACTAAAACTATGGCTGCCTTTGTGTATCAAGTCAAACTTTTATCTGGTGGAACTGTGTGTGAAAGAAAGATGAGATATCTCCAAAAAGAAAGAGGGGATAGCAGTGTAAAACAGGAAGTGATAAACAATGCAAAGGTAAATAAAATCTACATTCATATTCATGCAACACTATCTTACATATACTTCTCTAAGATGATTTGAATCAAGAGGATGTGAGCACACAAGAGAGACTACACAACTAGAGACCATATGAAAGGATCTGGGTGATACAAGCCACCAGCTTGTCTTTCATAACACTATATATTATCCCCATCCCCACAGATCCGTGTTCTAATCTCCCAGGAGCTAAGCAGTTCTAAATGTGCAAGTTATAGATAAAATCCTACCCTCAGCTTCATCAAATCTGAAGTCCACATGAATTCCATAACTGACAGGTTTGGGAGATTTTCCAGTCTACTGTACCCATGGTTTGTAAAGGGATTTTAGAATAAGCTCTTCTGCTAGTATTGCATCAGACCCTGATTTCCTACCTTTTCCACAGCTACCTGCCCATGCACAATCCAACCTCTTGCTGAATCTCATTCTGGGAATTTCAGCTAGCAAGTTTGGCCAGACTTCGTACAAAATAATGGCTGGATTGTGTAGGAAGAGAGAAATCATGTCTTGCTCAAAAAGGTGTTTCCTCTTCTCAGCAGGAATTCAAAATGTGTCTGCTTCAAACATCTGTTTTCACCTTTGAAGGTGCACAGAATTTTTTTGGTGTTTAAGGCAAGGCCATCTTTGTCAACAAACCACCCCTTCTCTGAGGAACCTATCTCCTTCCATCTTCACGCATTTGTTTGGTTTAAAATATGTTAATGACTTAATATGAAAGCAGCTTTGGGGCTCTGCCTGTGCTCTAGCTAGGCTGAGAGGAACAGCAAGCCTTGACCCCAAAGAGTGAAGTCCTGTGTATGTTAGCATCACCTCTTTATGGGCCTTAATACTTAGTATTTTGCATATGTCTGTTCATCCATCCAATCCTCATCATCTTCTTTCATTTCAGAAAAAATAAAGAAAAAAACTCTTCCTAAGGGGACACACCATCTTGACTACCCATGATACTTCTGCTGGCACCTAAACTCCTTCGCTACAGGTTGGCTTCTGCTCTACCTGTTCTCTTCCAGTACTCACATCACCACATTGCCCTTGACAATCTATCATTGAAAAACACACAAGTATCATGGTGAAATCTTTAGGTCAAAGCCTTTCTTTTAAACCAGACACACTTTTGCACCTATAGCTGCTACACGAATGGTCACCTGAAGAAACATCTGACCTATCATGGTGTTTCACAGGGAGCTGACAACAACCATTGGCCAACAATTCCACTGAGCACCACTAGCTTATAGCCACAATCTCTGAGGATGGAGACTCAGACACAAAGTGCCTGTGGCCAGCAGGGCTGCACCTACAGTGATCATACCTTCCCTTACCTCAGGCTGGGCCAACACCTTTCATCTTCTTTTCCTGCTTCACTGTGCAAGTCCTGACCAGAGGTGATGAGGAGCAGGTTTCCCTCAGCCAGACTCACAAGTGGCAGCTGTGGGAATCTTTGTGAGCTTGCTCTTTTCAGCACCTTGTACTTACTGCCCCAAGTGCCTGCTGCCATGTGCTGGAGGCAGGGTATGCTGACACTCAGACTCCTGGCTTCCCTTCTGGAGATCCTATCTGCTGCATGTCTTCCCACCTGGACACCACCTGGTAGCCCTTCACAGCCTGGCACTAGATGTGGGTGTTTCCAATTTCACATGGTCTCCAAGATATTTCATATGCCTGCAGCATCTAAAGCTTTGGAAGTTTGAAACAGCAAACAAACCAAAAAGCCTAGGGAGGACCAGTAACAAAATAAAACTAACTGAAGGGAAAATGAAACTGGGCAGTAGCAAGCCACCAGAACTGACCTGCTTATCTCATGGGTGCTCGCCAAACTCTAGCCCATGTACGACTCAGTGTAATTCCCCACCTGATGCTTGCTGCCTTGCAAATGAGTGTGCTGGTTTTTGGCCAGCTGATCCAGCCTCCCTCAAGTATTCCACAGCTGATATCTCTGAAGGAGATCTCCAATGCTACTGCAAATGGAGGAGACAGGAGGGTTTCTCAGTTGACATCTTCAAACCAAAGGTGTTTGAATAGTCCTCTTCTAAAACATACTTGTAATGGTTTTAAAGAATGACTTGCAAAGAGGAATGTGCAAAATACATTCCAAAAATAAAAGCAAAAGCTTAGTCCTGTTGCATTTTATCCGTATTCATTTGAATCCCTCAAAACAAGAAAAATGGATTTTTTTTTCCTCTGATCTAGAAACTGCAGGAGAGAGATGGTGCACTGCTTCGCTGCAAAGGGAGAAACTAAGGCTTTTATCTATAGAAAGCATTTTGACAAAAACAGGAAGTCATTAAATGCCAGTGGTCAGCATTCCAACTGATTTCTAAATTCATGAAGATATGTGAAGCTCGTGTCTGAATAAAAGCTTGGCTGTTGCCAAAGCAATCTGATTATTTATCTGTGCAAAGACAAACAGTAGTCCTCATGGAGTTTCTCTGTTGCCAAAAAACCTGTCACACAGAGAAAATTTTGGTGTCTTTTTCAATTTTTGGGTGTTCTAGAAAAACCTTTATGCTCCAACTTGAAAAAAATACTCCTACTGTCCCAAATTAGTGCTGGTAGCTTGGCTGGAAAATGAACACATAAGCCCAGCTGATAAGGGGCTCCTGGTACTGGCCTCCCTGGGTCACAGGACAAAGAAAAGCAGACAAGAGATGTCTGAGGAAAACTAGAAGCAAGAATCTTAGAAACCCAGAAAGATTTGGGTTGGAAAGGACCTTAATATAATTCTAACCCCTTGCCATGAGAAGGGATGCCATCCACTTCATCAGGATTCTCAGGGCCCTGTCCTGCAACACTTCCAGTGATGGGACAGCCACAGCTACTCTGGGCAACCTTTCCAGAGCCTCATCACCCTCACAGAAAATAATTTCTTCCTAATTTCTAACCTTAATCTATTTCTTTTCCATTTAAAGCCATTCCCACTTGCTCTATCGCTCCATGCCCTTGTAAGAAGTCCCTCTTCAGTGTTCTTGAAGGCACCTTTCTGGTACTGAGAGCTTCTATAAGTTCTTCCCAGAGCCTTTTCTTCTTCAGGCTGGACAAGCCAAATACTCTCAGCCTCTGCTCCAGCCCTCTGATCATCTTGGTCCTCCTCTGAATCTGCTCTAATGGGTCTAAGAAACAACTTTAGCTCATATCTGGCAATGTGATTTCACTCCCTAGTCCAAACTCAGCTAGGATTCTCTTTAGGGACCCTGACTGCTCATAGGAATTACTTAGGACTTCAGGTGAGAGACATACCTCTCCCTGAACAGCAAGAAGACCCTGCCTGAAGGGTCTGGGTGAGGCTTTCAGGCCCCAGATGTGGGGCAGCTGGAGTTCAACAGGTCTCCTGAAACATGAACATGCCTCTGCAGAAGTGAAGGCTCACTGCAAGAGGTCCTGTGAGGCAGGAGCAGCACAGCTGGCACCCTACAAGCAGGGCTTGCAGACTGGACTGTCCTCTGCCTGCTTCTGCAAGGTACGTTTAGTGTGCTAGGGACTTGGGTGTTTTGCTGCTTTTTTAGGAGATGCAGTTTCCAGTCACAGAAAAATAATTCACAGCCACGTTGAAAAAGCCCTGTTCTTTCCGCTTTTCCTACATAAATCCATATACCTTCTGTGGTAGTCTGCTTCTTTCTCAGACATGGTCAGAGTGCTATGCTCAAACAATGCAGCATGTTTAGTGGATATCAAACAAGTTTGCTACATGAGATTGTTTAATTGTATTTTCCTTTGTTGTTAAGGACATTAAGTGTTACTGGTATTATGTTTGGATAAGCTCCAGTTGCAACAAAAGATTCCAAATGAAGCCTGGGTGGATGCAATTTAATATGTAAAGGGCTGCCTTGATCCTTACGTAAGATTAAACTAATAATACTAGAAGAAAAATATTAGACTCTGACAGTTTCCTTAATAGGAATAAAACACGCTAATACCAGACTCCGAATAGGAGAAAGTGTTACCGAGTGTTACCAGCTCTACCTCAATTGCAAGAAAACTGTGTGTGCTTTTAATTTATATAGCCGTACTGCCATTTATCTGATTATAGATATCTGGTTAAGCTGTAGTAGACATCATTTGAGGGAACTGCATTAAGATCGGTCACACAAAATGGTTTTCAGAAGCAGAATCCATGCTGACAGCTGTGCCTCTATGAGAAAATGAAGAGCACAAGCTCCAAAGTGAAGTGGGCAACAGGGTAAGCCCCAATGGATAAGGGAATGCCACTCTAGGTTAAATCTGCTTGGAAAAATCTGCCTGTCTTTGGACAAGTTATTATACACAAGTTAGAAAATCCTTTCTACTCCTCACCTGAATGTAACAAATCAAACTACTGCCTTAAAGCAGAAGCAGCCTTGGACAGACTGCACATGAAATGCACTACAGTAAGTTTCCTGCACACCTCAGCACCCAGGCAGTGTTAAGGTCATTCAGACTTTATTCAGGCTATCAGACCATGAGGGAGGCATCTACAAATGGCACTGCTAAAACACAGGGGAGCAGACAGATGTGGCATTGCACATCACAGGAGTAGCACTGAGTGAAGAATCACCCACGTTTTGATTGTGGTAAGTATACACTTACAGATAATCAAAAGGGTAAATTCTAGGTTTTGACAATTCTGTATGTACCTGTTAAAATTATCTAGATGAGGCTGGTATCTAGGGCAGAAAATAGATGTTTTGCTCTGCATTTCCACACAGTAAAGATGAGACATTATTTAAAGGGATGCAGCTACCTTGGGATATCCTCTGGATATCCCACTAGGATGCTTGCTGTCTTGCTGCATATAATTTCAGTGTGGTAACAATAGAAGTTCCCATACTTCAAACAATAAATTCACTGAACAGAACTGGAAAAGTTTCACTGCTGGTGATGAGTTCCAGGGGCAGCTCCTTTGTGTTTTATTGTTCTTTTTTTTTTTTCTTTTAATTTAACATAGCAGAAGCTAGAATCAGTTAGTTCTTTCTCTCAGCAGTACACACTGGTGTAAAACCCTGGAAATATAGTTACACCCTCATGACTACAAATGAGGACATCCCAGTCCCATCCACTTAGAGGATTAGTCATTAAAACGGCTCCTGGGTTAGACAAGGGATGTGTCTTCTCCCTGCGACTAAGCTTCCCCAAAATCACTGCATTTATTGGAGATGTGAGCTTGATTCATCATACAGAACAGATCCTTGTGTTTCCATTGGCTTACAGGAGCAGTCTCCTACCTTTGGAAGTCTGCTCTCCTGTTCTAAGTGTAACCTCTGCTAAGAAAAGTATGGCACCTAAAAGTACCCAAGAATAGTCCTTGAACTGTGTTAGCACCACATCCTCGGTCAGTTGGCTTAAAGGTTGCCATATACATAGCCTCTGAAACCACAAAAAAGCACACCATCATGCTATTTTGAAGGTTACTCAATCTGCATGTTTCTGAGGATGTGACTTCTTTGACCTCTGGCAGACAGTTTGCTCCAGTGTCTCTATAAAAGACTGTAGTTTTGGCTATATATAACAAGGAACAACAATGATGAAGTTAAAAAAAAGGCGCTAAGTCCTTTAACTTTCAGTTCCCTTACGCCTATCCTCTCATGAAAGAGCAACTGAATGGCAGCAGAAAACTGAAATAACTGTGCCAAAAATGGGCTGACTCCCAGCCACCTTCATCTCTTCCAGAAGTGTTCATGAGCAGTGCCAGACAAAAGTCATTTAGACCCAGTCCCTATCTGCTATGCTAGGAAAGCAGAGGTGTTGACATTGGCGCTGCCCCTGTAGCATGCCTTGCCTGCTGCTTGGCTTTGTCCTGTGTTTTCTGCTGCTGGGCATGAGCAAGAGCTCCAACTGAACGCTTGGCCTCTCCAATGGGACTGTCAAAGACAACAGTAATCACTCTCTTCTGTCACCTGTCTCCAGCCTAAGGGCAATGCCAACTTGTTTCTCACAGTGACACAGAGAAGCTGCTGCTGCCAGGGCAGAGCTCATGGCTGTGCTCACACAGGGGCTCCCAGTGGACCTGCCAGTGAACATGCTGCTTCTGCAGGGCGAGAACTTGAAAACTCTTCCCTTTTAGCACTCTCTGCTTGCCATGGACTTCAGTCCTCAAGCGATAAAGGATTTATATGTCCTCCAATGTGAAATCTTTGCCAGCTGAAAATTAAGCAATCAAGAATTTGTCAAAACAGAAAAGACTGTGTAAACGATCCTTTAAGATGCAGACCAAGGTGAAAATGATAAAAATGCATGTCACCATTCTGTACAGAAGGGTAGAACTCTACTTTTAAAAATAACCACTAATAACAATTCCATCAGATGTGGCAGATAGTGACGTACAATGTAGATCACACCAATGGCTGCCAGAGACACAAAACACTTGTGAAAGCATTTGCTTCACACTTGGAATGCCTGAGGCTTCATGCAGACAGTGATGAAGCATCCAGAAAGCAAGCCTACTTTGTTGTCTCATCTGATGGCCCCTGTAGATGCCTAACCCCTCTGACTGATCCTGTGCCATCACCAGGCTTGTCTACGGAGCACACTGCCCTGACCTCTCCATGTGAACAGGCTCTAGGTGCAGGGCTGGGATGTCTGCTCCAAGGGAAGGGGCAGCACACAAGCAGGGAGCCAGCCATCAAAGGAACTGTAATTCCACTAACTCCCACAAGCAATTGCAAAAACAAACAGTTGCAATCACTACAGAATTGAAAGCTAGCCTCTGAAAGGAAAACAAAAGATTCCTCCACATTCAGTGGAAACCCACAATAAATTTTGGCAAAGTTATCAGTCCTCAAAAGAAGGTCTTAGTATGCCCAGGCCACCTACTGTATTGTGTCCTTCTGCTTTAAACAGTACAGTGGATGCAGATTGTGAAATGGAAAACTGAACCAGCGCAACATCAGTTGCTGTTGCCTGATGGTAGAGGAACCAAATGACCAAGACTGCTACTAAACCACAAAGACGATTTCCACTTGCATTACATTCAGCAGCTGCACATGTCTGCAGCTCACCTATGGGGCTGAGGAGGCAGTAAATTGACAGACTAGCAGAAGGGGTAAAACAGGGCTAAGAGGATAAAAAAAGATACCTCCTCAAATCCCTGCTCCCAGCTTTTGTATTGCTCCATGTTAAAAAAAATGTACTACGCCCAGCACTGTACCCACCAGCACTGCTCAACATTACCAGCACACGCCCAGGAGGTAGAACCTTGGGACACAGGAAATATGTTTTATTGCAATGCTAACTAATCAAAGCACTTCCACTGAGTACTCCTCAACTAACAGCGCCCTCTCCCTTCAAAATAGTACCTGTGGTATCATTCTGATGTTTTAATCCATCATTGCTCACAGTAGTTCAACTCAAATTATTTTGGAACGGACATGCTGATATAAGAATCTGAAAGACTTCTGCAGGACTGTGTATTTTTATTTTGTTTTAGCAGATAGTTGTAGGCTTGTGCCTAAAGCAAACAGGAAATTGCATGAGATAAAATGAGACCTTCCAGGCAAAAAGGCCCTTCACTGAGGAATTTTTGCGTTTTAAAAAAAAGATATAAACAAGCAATTAGTACACTGTAAGAAAATTGCTTGCAAAATCCTTCTACTCAGCAAATTAATTGCTTCTAAGAAGTACCTCTGCTGATCTAAACAGAAAAACAAAGCTTTTTTCCTTTTTCAAAAAGATTAAAACTCTACTAGCTACTCATCAATGCAGTGAAGGGCACCATTCAGAGATGACTTTATTTTCTTTTAAAGTGTTTTAACAATGGAATATTCAAGCAACTCCAGCAGCAGTGTGTAAGGAAGATGCATAGAGAAAAAGCCCTGAGGTGAACTCAGATCAGCTTTTGCTGGACTTCATTTGAAGTTCCTGGGGATGCTTGTTGGCTTCTCCTCATTTTTCTACAGAGCTCAGAGCAGCAGCTATACCAAAATCAGGCTAGCTAAATGAGGGACAAGTGCAAGGCAGAGGGGCCATTCCAGTGCTGTAAGAAAAGCCCATGATTCCGCTCCTTCTCTTAAATTTAATAGCCTGGAGATTGAGCACAGCTGTGCCTTAAATAATAAGGAGCTAAACCAACCATCACTGCAAGTTTTCTATCTGCTGGGGCTCCAACTGATCTGTAAGCTCCGAGGGGAGAAAAAGAGCAGAGATGTCTCTGTCCTGGGTATTTTCTAGGAGAGGCACATAACAAGGGATAAGCCCTCTTATTTGCCCTTCAAATAATGAGTGTTCAGTTTCTTTAGGCATCCAGTGACACCACAAGGACTTTATTGGCATTGGTGCTCTTGCTGTTGTATTGCCATCCAAACCCTGATATTGTTATTGTGCTCATTAATTACCTATGAGCATGAGAATACGTAGCTGTGAAAAGACTAACTGCAAATTCATTGATTTCACAGTATTTTCAGCACATATTTTTCTGAAAACCAGCACTCAGTAACTATATTTTGCATTGTCTGTCCTCTTGTCTTTAATGGCCTTTATTAGAGAAGGCTCATTCAAGTTTAGCCAGCTTGAATCCCTTTAAGAGTGCAGCATCAGTAGCTAAGCTACTAACATGGTCTATGCAAGACAGTTTTCACTCCTGCTACTTTAATCCACTTTTTGTGGGGCTCATGTGCGAAGCTGGCTGAGCACTTTGCAGTGTTGGGATGCCATGTGAGTCTCTTGGGTTGGTGACTTCCATGCTCCACTGCACAAAACATCATCCTAGTTACAACCCATCCCCCTTCCCCCTTATTGACACGGCTTTCATGTGAACCTTGCTCTCCTCCCACCTGACCCATGGCTGGAGAAGCTTGCATCAGTACCTGAACCATGGGGTTTTGTAAAACCCAAGCTGGGTGTGCCTGGGAAAGGGAATGAATGAGAATGGAGAGGAGCAGTTTGCAGGACCCCTCTTACCCTCCCCAGACAGGAGAGATTTGCTCCAGTAAGTTATAAACACTGGTGCTCTCTCAGATGGTACTGGATCTCATGTTTTCTCTGTGGGCCAGGGCAACTCCCTTGAGATAAAAACTGCAGCTGTTGAAATCCACCTTTTTGATGTTCACTGGCTTTGATGTGTTCTATGTAGGCGCAATTAGGGCACCATGTTACTGCAGTTATGGCTGTATGTTTCATTCATAAAAGAAACAAAGAAAAAACAACAAAAAAGGCACCTGTAATGGATCCAATTCCTGGATGTTCTTGTATCTTCCTTGTTATTCTGCATGACAGACTGATTCCCATATTCATAAGGGTTATTTCGTGTAGGAGCTATGGATTGGTGGGAGAAGGCTGAATGCAGAGATCCTCTAGGGATAAGCTATGGCTGTAAAACACTGCAGCTAGCTGTGAAGTCTGGGCTTGAACATTGCTGCAATGCAAGCTTTTTTGAGTGGAAAACTCAGACGTTCAGAGTAGATGGTGCAGTGCACAGGCAAGAGCAAACTCATCAATAAGTAGGGAAATGAGTCAGTTTGCTAGTTGCAGTAGACATTGTCAGGACACTTGAGCAGTGAGATGACCATATATAGGTGCCACCATATGAGCACTGTCCATGAGCATGGGAAAGGAAGAGGCAGAGTAGCAATGCCTGCAAGAGCATTGCATATCACTGCAACAGACACATGCAAAAGTTTATGGATGCAACTTAAAACTCAATCTTTTCCAAATGTTGTGTTGAGATGTGTCAGCCAGGTGGTAAAAGACAATCCCAAAAATTGTTTTATGGCAGAAGAGAGCCAAATGTCACTTTCCACCTCTCTGTCTTTATCCTAGCTGTCCTTTCTCAATGTATCCAGTGATGGTCAATGGGCTGTACACGTCTCCTTACCCCTAGAACACCTACTGGGTCAGACTGAGCTACACTAAGTGTTATACTAATGGAAATTCAGAAAGCTAGCTTATGCTGTCATCACACTTTTAGCACATATACTCATATCACAACTTAATGCATTTTTCATCATCTGTATTATTTGTATTTTAGGTGCTCATGCGTGATTTCACAGAGAGTGTACTGATCATGAGCAATCCAAGAAGAACCTGCATCTCCACTGCTCATGAAATGACACTATTTTGTATCTGGCTGTGAGAGCTATTGAATGCCATCTGACCTTTTCATTCTGGCTGTGAGGGTTCACTAGGTTTACAGTGCATTGTACAGTATTGCTCTACCTATGACTTTGTAATTGGAGCAGTTCTTATTGAACATGGCTGGATTTAGAGTGCTGCATTGTCTCTGTATTTCTGTTACTCAGTGTGGAATTGTCTTTGACCCAGAATCTAAGCCCAGCCACCACCAGCCCCTTTGATATCTCAGAACTAGCTGGAACACAGGGGCATTTATCTTAATCTTAAATTTCCTTACTCTTCATGTGTCAGAAAGGTTTGCCTTACTCCTAAAGTGACAGCATCACAGAGTTGTCTATCTCAGCTCTTGAATGCTCTGAACTCTAGGCAAGTCCTGTAGCCAGAAGACACTGCCACAAAGAGGACAGCTGTGGTCACAGCAATAAGGGGTCTCCTGGAAAACCTTCATACCAAGGGCACAAACTGCAATATGCACACACACCCTTTAATCAAATAGGGTGAAAATATTCTAACACAAGTCCTCCATCTAAATTAAAGAAAAAATCATACATGAACTGAGCTACTGAATCATTAAATATTTCCAGATATTTCTCTTACTGATACTTTTTGTGTTGGTTCATCAAGTTTCCAAATCTACTGGTAGCCTAACAACTCTTTTCACAGGTCTTTAAAAGCTGGCAATGTGCCTGGTGTTTCCAAGAACTTTGTGTGAGAAATAGAGGTGTTTAAAAAACAAAAAAGTACACTACCCACCTTCCAAGTATGTGGACTTTTCTCATTTTTTTTGAAAGCAGTCAGTCTGTGTCACAGAAGTGGAGGATATGATTTCAAGATGTGGCAACAAACACCTCTTACTATCACGAACTTCAGCACACACATAAGTCCGCTATAATACACTGCTGCAAAATGCTGCCTTCAAAATTGCATACATGCAGATATTCAGGCAATTCTATCAGGGTACTGGAGCCTGTGCACTGTACTAACACTATTTTCTATTAAAAAAAATCCATCTTAGCTCTTTACAACAGTATCAGAAGCTTTCTGCTTGGGCTGGCATTTTTATTTGTTGTGCTTTTTTCTTTCTTATGTACATCTGAGGAGATGCTCAGTGAAACTACTGCATCTGTTAGACACTTATTTACCTTTTCTGTTTGAAAGCAACTGCAGCAAAAAGAGGCAGTGAACTTAAATTTCAAATGAAAAGGATGCCAAGCTTCTCTAAGAAAGCCTCTGACAAGTATATTAAATTTTTTTTGTTATTTTGGGGGAAATCTGCAGTCAACATTGTAATATGCCATGAAGATAGCTCATAAGAGACATGTTGCAGGATTCCCTGTATTGTAGGAGTCATTCTTCACATGGGTAATTCTGGATAGCCTGTGGATGCAGGAGACCACTCTGCAAACTTTGGGGAGAAAGGTGAATTGTTTTAAAGGGATGTGCATAAAGTACAAAGCTTATGAATACTTCATGATCAAGGTTTTACTATATTTCAGCACTGTTTTCAAGGTCAAGGCTAGGTTTGAAATCTGGTTCGTGTCCCTGCTAAGATTTCAACAGTACTTGCAGAGAAATCCTTGTGTTTATACAGACAAATGCGGAACTTGTGCTTCAGCCAGCCCTCTCAACTCATTTTAAATGCAGGAGGTTTTGGAATTTGAGGCACTATTGTATGCACTGTATCCTAGAAAATTGCTACATCTGTGGCTGTACATCCCTCCCAAAGGTAAATACTCAAATAGGTGCAATTTCTTAATGGATCAAACCTTAACCAGACATTATTTCTGTGCAATCTACTTTTTCAATTACTGATGATCAATTAAGTCCTGGACTTAGGAACTGGAAGTACAAGACAACTACTAAAACAAAAAAAAACCCAAACAAAGAAACAAACAAACAGCGAAAAAACCCCCCAAAACCAAACAAAAATCAAAACAAATCAATAAAAAAAAACAACAACAACAATAACAACAACAAAAAAAAACCAACAAAAAAATCTGAAAAAATATCTTTTTGATGTTGAGTTTCCCACAGCACTGAGGAGGGGTTTTAGCCTTGGAAAGTCATGTATCCTCTGCAGCTTTAATCAGTGGATATGTCTCAGGCCTGGTTGGCTTCTGTGAGCTCCTGTGGATGCAGAGGGAGCAACTCAGGGAAATAAACCCTACACCTAGACCCCCCAAAATCTCAGCAGCAATAGTAAATTGACCTGCACTTGGTCCTGTCATTTCACAACCTGGTTCAAATAATTCAAGAAAAAAAAATTTGCTCTTCTTTCTAAGAGTAAATCTCTATACACTGGATATTTATGCCTATGATAGTGGTTTGCAGGAAGCTGGCTGCACTTTGTTCTCTGGAAATAGGCCTGGAATTGCTTTTCTACTCCATGCCACAAGCCAGGACAGTCTGGCAGCACAATCCAGCTCAGAGGCACATGAGATGGGGCCACTGGTGCTCCACGACAGGCCCCAGAACATCCTTTGACAGCTCAGGCTCCCTGGAATTATCCCAGTAGTTAGGCTGGCTGTAAGAGCTGGCTGCTCCTACCTGCCAGCCAGAGGCACAAAGCCATACAGATAAAGTTATAATTAAAGAGAGTGGAGAGATGGGAACAGAGGGAAAGGAGAAGCAAGAGGGTAAAGAATAATAATTTAAAAAAATTAAAAGCAAAATCTCATGGGAAACAACATCAATCAGTACTGCGTTCTCTGGAATGTGCTTAAAACTCATATTTCTGGAGTATATATGGCTTTTTCCACACCTATCACTCTGCTTTCTGGGGCAAAGCCAGTGTACCTGAAAGCCTTCTGCTTTATAACAGGACTACACATGATGAGTGCAGCACTCAGGTATTTGACGGGTGAATTGGCAGAAAGTTCATCTAAAGAATGCTACATTACTTTTTTCAAGCTAAGTACTTAGTTTTGTTTGTTTACTTAAATGGATTCCTCCTCCCCATAGAGTGAACCAAGCCAAGCTTTTCTGCTGGAAAGACACAAACCCATACAACTCATTTTGTGCAGAACTCTGGCAAACTAGGCAAGGATCAGATGCAGGTCACTCTCAGTGAAGGACCATTTTCAGACCCTATGGTCTACAGGGGCATTACAGTCTATTAGCCAATATGCATTCACTTTACCTTTTCTTTTTTTTGGTGTCTGTTTGTGTGATAACAGTAGGAAAGAAGTTAAGCTACAAAATACTCTGATAATACTCTCTCCTTGTTGAAGGAGGGTAAATATAAAATGCAACTGGAAGACCAAGTTTGCTCACAAGGCTGAGGACTGGGCAGCAAGCAGGCCACAAGCAATGATCCCTGGGCACTCAGCACCCTTAAAGCTATGTCCTACAACATAACATCTATCCAGTTTTCATAGTTAGTCTCTTTTTAGACAGATAAAGTGGCAACCATTCTACAAAAACACAATAGTTTTATACAATATTTTTTTTAGTCTCTATATACTTAGCTTTTGCTTAGAAAATTCACCTCTAAGTTGTACTTCTCTAGAAAAGTAAAAAATGAGCACCTTAAAGCAACTTAAAACAAGGGAAGATGAGAATTATGAATGCCATATGTCAGAACAAGTTCTTTCTGAGGTTATATCAATACCAGAAGATGTGAAACAGCTCACTCAAAACTGCTTTTAGAAGAACAAGGAAGGCACTGAATCCAGGGGAGCTTGGCAGCTTTTCCTTCGTTTAACAGCTAAATCCCCTCCTTTTTCTTCAGGAGATAACTTCTTTCGTGAAGGAAGATATTTAAAAAATTTTAACTGTTCTCACATATCTATGTTATATTAACAAACTTGTAATCGGATACCAAGTACTTTATTAAAACAGAAAGACCCAGGCAGATAGCTCTTACTCAAACACAAAAAAATGCAACAGAATTACTCTCTCACTCCTCTCAAACATGTCCCAGCCTTTTTTCTTTACAGTAACCTCATAGGTTTTTAATGCCAACATCAAGGAATTAATTACTTCAACCTCTGCGACACACAAGAGCTACTCTGCTAACAGCAGCAGATGGCCACCCCTATGGCAGATGTGTCTGGGGCAGCTTTACAGACCAAGTTCTCACCTTCCCAGCTGCAAAACTTTAGATTACCCTACCCACACACTTCAAAGCACTCATCCCTGTTGAAATTCCTCCTGTTTGTTGGTGGTTTGGAAATCAAGGATTTTTACTTACAACAATTCCCTTTGCTCCGGTACTAGACTTTACTAGTACTTTACTAGTACTTTACTCCAGTACTGGCACTAGGTAGCACAGATGGACAACACCAGAGCATGGAAATTAAATACCTCAGATTTACAAATGATGTCATAGCTTCTGAAGTCTCATGATCTTCCATACAACCTCTGAACCCTTGCTGCTCTCTAGGCGTTGATGGGAAAGGATATGTGTCCAGCAGTGGACCTGTCAAGTTACACAAGCAGCACACTTGGACACACTATCAGCATTTCTCCATATGGATAGATGCACTTCAGAGACGTTTTCTTAGGCTGAGGGAAGTAGAAGTGGGACACAAAGTTTTCCCAAACGAGAACTACAAAAAGGATGGGGATCTTGTGCTGCAGTTGCTGGCTCAGCTTTAAAGAAGCTTCAAACATTTAAGTGTGTGAGAGAAACTTATGGTGGACTGGCTGGGGTGAAAAAAAAAAGAGAAGAAAAAAACCCCAAAAATATCTCTGAAAGAAGAAAAAAGAAAGTAAAAGTAGTCCATCAGTGAGCTCAGTGACAGCATCTCCATGAGTATGAAACATGAAAATAGGAAGCTGTTCTGCTGCCACCAGAAGAACTCAGAGTCATACCTTCCTTTCACATTCATATTGCAAATACTGTTATTAAAAAAATGCAGAAACTAACGTCCTTTTTAATGAACGTTCTTTTCATGCCGAGGCTAGGAGGATGGAAGCATGGCTGCTGTTTGAAAGCTATCAAGCACTGCTGACCATTTTCCACTGCACTGACTGGCTGCTGTACCTCAGGTGTCTCAGCAACTTTTGCCACCAGCAGTAACTCTGATTTGATGTGAAGACCCATAGTTTCATTGAAACTATAAAGACAAAAATAATTTGATATTGAAAATCACTATTCTTCTGTTTTCATGGATTACCCCAGAAAAAAGACAAGCCCAGAATACTTAATCACACTGTTCATGTGCAATGAAGCAATGCAGAAGGAGCACTCTTGCACAGAACAGTCTGTTATTGTCAGTGCTTTCCACTGGTGGAAACAAACAAGAGTTCAGTGCCTCACTGAATACAGTTTTACAATGAGACAAGTTAACAGCTGGCATTTTTGTTCACATAATTTCTGAAGCTGAGGTCTAGCTGTAAATTTGACTTAGCACTTGAGTAGTGTTTGCTGAAACAAAGACAAATGGTATCACAAAGGTGAAAACAGAAGCCAGTGGCTGGATATGGACCTCACTCCATACCTTCAGACTGCAAATGCTCTCCATTAAGAGTTGCCAAGGATTTTTCAGCTTTGGCTGAGGGGGCAAGAAATATAATCGGGAGAGTCAGTGAACAAGATAAGCAAAACATATAGAAGCAAATTCTCCATGTAACTATGTGCTTTCTAGGGAACAAAAATGTTATGTTGTGAGCAGCAGCCATTTTCTGAAAGCACAATTGTTGCTTCTTCTAAAGATCAGATGGGTTCCAATCTTTCCTTCCAAAAAATTCAAAATTCAAATTTCAAAATACTCAAATTTTGAGAGACCAGTGGAACTTGGTCATGTGCTGGCATTTTACAGTAAGCCTTCTTGCACATGCTGATTTTCAAAATTTCTTCTTGGTAACCATTTCTGCCTTGGGTATTCAGCAAAGTTTACCAAGGCCTCTGTTTTAGGGCAAATGCCCCACAAAACATGCCATCTGCATTGTTTTGGAGAAGCCCAGGTTGATGTGTACTCACTCGTGGATGCAGCACTGCTAAGTGGAGTCTGATCTCACAGCAAGATGGGTTACCAATTAATTTTGATTTGGTGAGGATTTTCAGTAAGTGACTACCACTCCTTAGTCAGCATTTTGTTATTCTACCTGGATGCATGTGAAAATCTTGGATTCTATTTTTCAAGGTCAAGGTGTGATTTCCAAATCCTATTATTAAATTAAAGGAAAATAAAAACAAATTCTCAGGGCCTGTTGAGAAATATACCTACTTTTGCCATTGCAATTAATTTTTAGAGGCTTCTTTGAAAAAGGACAAAACTTATGCAAACAACAAGAATAAATTTTTTTGTTTTTATTTTTTTTATCAAAAGGTGAAGTGCAATAACTACTTAAGGTTTACCCCTTTCTGGCCACTCCTGGAAAAATGAAGAAAGCTTTCATCTGCCCTTTAAATTTATTTTTTCCATGAAAATGTAATAAATTATACTGAAGTCAGGGGAAAGACTTTTATTAAACAAAGCCTCATTTTCATCATACTTAAAGGAATGTATTTACTAGAGACATTTTCCCTCTCAAGAATAAAATAAAATAAAACCACATTCCTGTCTTGGGAAATGATGGAAGGTCCTCAAAGTGCATTTTCAAAGGATTCTGAATGAAAATAAATAATTCTTAACTGAAGAGGAAAAGAAGGAGAAAATTTCTCAATGTGTTCCCCAGGGTGAAGCACTGAATGCCATAGAGATACCTGGAATACTTTAGAGAAAAGACAGTTACCAGGGATTTATCCGCTTTAACTGTGGATGCAATAAAATTAACTGAGAGAACTAACTGAAGAAATTAAGAATATCTCATTTAGAATGAGACTTTCTACACATCCAGCCATACTCTGTGTTCAGAGAGAGTTGCCTGGATACAAGGCATCAGTAACTTCTGCTTCATCAAATGGAGCTTGCATGGGCTTGTTTTGGAAATGAAAGCTACTTACGAAGTTTATCACACAAACTGATCACACTGTATTTCCAGACGCCTTGCTCCCTCATTATTTTTCCTTTCAGTATCCTCACCAGCCAATCAGTAACAGGAAGAGATTCGGTTTGAGACTACTAGAAAAAATACAAGAAGATCTACCAGAATTGATCTGCAGGTCAGTAAATTACAATAAAAATGATCAGTGACTGATATTTTGAGACAGAGCACACATAGTACTGCTTTTACTAGCAGCATAAAATATATCAAGCAATCAAGAAACATTCTATCAAGGGTGTTAAATTTATGTCACTGCATAACTAAGTACATATGGTGTATAGATCCTCGGCAAGTTTTCATGCCTCCATTTTTGTAACTGGAAAAAGAAAACCTAACTGATTTTTAATAATTCTTTGTGAAAATTTGTCTTCCTATTAGAAAACAGTGCCAGACCTGTCTAATACAATGATCAAGCTGTATCTATGAAGAAAATATCATATCGAAATTTACATTTACAAGCATAAAAATATCAGTACACTTGTTACAAATCACTGACTAGACGTTAAAATTCTTGCTATCAAATCTGAATGATTTTACAATTAAACTTCCTAACAAAATATGCAATATAGATTTTCATTCCCCTTCATCTACTGGAAAGCTTAAAGTACAGTGTTACTTAAGTCAATACTAAAATGTCATTAAGAGGCACAGGGGAAATGAAAAAAAACAAAACCAACAAAACCAAAAGATAATAATAATAATAATACACAAGGCCTGGAAACCACTGACTCCCTAAACTGCATGTTTTTTCCTGTAAGGAAGCTTTTGAGGAGCAATCAGAACTCTTTGTAAGGCTGAGGGAGAAGAGAGAGAAATCCAAGTAATCCAAAATCCAGTAGAATAGATAAGGTGTGCTATAAATAATAATTTTAATCAATATTTCACTTTTTTGTGCAAATCTTTAATGATATAGCTTGAAAGTACTGTTGTCACACTGCATCTCTAAAAGCATTTGTTAAAACCTCAGCTTTCCATACAACGTAATAAGAGTTTATCCTTTAAACTCTATGAGCTCTCCATTTAGACTACAGTCATCAGGAACAGTTTCCCAGTTTACTTGACTGTAGGGTTAAATTCACAGTTTATGCATATTTAAAATATACTTATCTAAAACACTGGGGCTGCACATAACAGCAACCTGTGTGCTAGAACAGAAAG
The DNA here is from genome assembly GCA_013398595.1 of Tychaedon coryphoeus. Lineage (NCBI taxonomy): Eukaryota > Metazoa > Chordata > Aves > Passeriformes > Muscicapidae > Tychaedon > Tychaedon coryphoeus. The sequence continues at coordinate 268,229 of WBND01000599.1, read as the reverse complement.
TCATTGATGCTCAGACTTGTATTGCCTGCACCAATTACAGAGTTTATTGCCCTGTTTTTTCTGTCAGAATTAAATCAATCCACAAGTCACATTTCTGTGATGCAGAGGTCAGGCAGGGTTGGTGACTCTGAACTGGCCCCCTGTGCAGACCACAGGGTTACATGATTTTATGCTTTCACACTGCACCACTTCCAGAGAAGAAGCTGTGAAAAATGCTGCTCTCATCTGAATTCCAGCCTGATGTTACTGTCCTGTCCAACTCTCTATGGAAAATACAATAATTACACGGAAAAACACCTGACTGGATGTTGCTCTTCTCCCCGTAAGGCCACTGCTACCTGGTGGAAGGACATTCCCAAGCTAAGACAACATCCTCAGTTTCAGTCATCTCAGGAAAAATGCTGCTGCAAAGCTCATCTCTCTTGACAGCAGCAGGACTCCTCAAGGAGGATGTAAATAGGTGAAATAGTCTTCTTGCAAGTCACTGGGCTCAGAGTTAAATCCTGGCTTCTCCAAAAGCTCATCTTATAAGCTGCATTGTGCTAAGAGGGCCAATTCTTCCTTCGGCCCACAGGAAAAACATTCCACAGGCAGGGAAGGTCTGTCAAAGTTTGAGTGATACCATAACCAAGCTCTGCCTAGAAATGATCATCTTCATCTCAGTCCAGGACCACAGCCTTGGTAACTGCTGAAATATATTTCATATTGTTTAAGGCCAACAAAGATAAGCCATTCCAATTAATTACCTGATGCTGCATGAGGGACATGGAAATAAAGACATGCCTGTGTCAAGACATCATGTGCTGTCAGTCAGGCTGTAGCATTATTTTATAGTTTTTTGTATTCTACTGATAATCAAGTGCTTTTACTACATGAGAAGAAAAAGGGAGTGAAGATGCAGACTGCACATCAAAACAACCACTCAGAAAGGTTAAAGTTATCAAAAATGCACTTTACTTGCTTGAACAGAGTAGCTACAGCATATGTGTACACTCATGTATTAACAGTTTTTTGCTGTTTTCCAACCCCATTTGGCACCTAGATGTGAAAGAAAAGCTACAGGAGTACAAAAATAAGTCTCATGCAATTCATAACTGCAGCAGAGAGGGCAGGAAAAGAGCTGTTGCTGAGCAGTTCTACCCTTCCAGATGTTTATACTGAACTTCCAGATGTTTTTTTAACATTTATTTCTTTGTTATAATAAGTAAATAATGGTCTTCAAAAACAGTAAGAGTCCTTTAAATCAAAATTTATTCAAACACAAAGTTTATACAAAAAGAACCTTCAACTTTTTTATCTGGGCCCACATTAGTTTCCCAATACTACAGAGCAAAACACATTCCTGCAAACAAAGTGGATGATTCTACAGGCAGGAAAGTCCTAAGTGTCTTTTTATTTCCCACGAACAAAAAGGATAAACAATTATGAATTCATTGTTTGGTCTCCCTACATCCTGAAGGCTAGCTGTGGTCCTTGCCTCAACAGGCATGCCTAATTTTGACCAAACAACATTGAAAACTCACCCAACATAGAAGGCTAATCAACAGGATTAGTAAAATACAAATAAAAGGGGTTGTTAGTATTGTGCTTATTTAAAATTCAGTTATAAACTCTCAGTATAGAATTTCACAGTCTAAATTCTAAATATAAAGGAATGCCCAAAGATGCATATAGAGGTATATAGCAGAGTTATTATACATATATATATATATATATATACTATAAAAACAAGAGGTGACAAATTAGGATGGATATTTAATCAGGCAGGAGAAATACAGGCTAGCTTTCCAACAATAACATTTCAAGCCAGTACTTTTCTACAAATGCAGGTATGCACCAGAAAATACCTGAAAGGCTGTAACCTTTCATGACTGATTCTGGGCCAAGGAAATCCTGATCAGAACTAGCCTGGCCTCTGAAATCCTTAATTTGGTGCTTTCACTTCTTCTTAAAATAATAGTTAGATATTGTCATCCATTTATGGGCCAAACCTGTGACTGGCCCAGAAAAATGCTTTCAGAGCCCAACTATGATCCCCAGCAGAAAAACAGTTTAGCTTTGTCTTTAAATGTAACATGAGAAAAAGTGGAGAACAGAAGACAGGATGCCAAGTTTCAGCTGATGTATCTGCTCAGTTTCTGCCTGTTCCCTGATTGCTCATTTAAAGGGAACACATGGTGGTGGTGAAAGGCAAAGTGTCACTGAGCTGCAAGCCAAACCAGACATGATTTTATGGCTGTGTGCAGTACACAGATCAGTCCTTCCTTCGTTCCAATGCTAAGGAAAGACATGGTTTAGAGAAAGAGCTTTATGTTCCTTGTTACTTCTGAAAGATTTCAAAAGCAGCCTTGTTAAAAGAAAAACGGGCTCGCTATGAAATCACTTCCTTCTGTTTAAACTATTTTACTCAAGGAAAAAACAAGAGGGCATTAAAAAAAAAAAAAAAACCCGTTCATTGCTTTTGCCTTGTTCTGGGGCTCAGCATCGCGCCCGCCCTGCGGGATGACGCAGCGTGCCAGATCCCGACCGCTCCGCGGGGCGCTCGGCGCGGCGCAGCCCCCGGCGCACAATCGCCCCTTGTCGGAGCAGCTGGCACCCTCCCCGCACACTGACAGCGCTCTGCCCGCAGCACTGCACCCTCTGGGGCAGCTCTTCTCCTCCCGGAGCAAGGCAGCGAGGCAGAGCAGGGCAGGCCGTGTTAGGCAGCCCACAAACAAGGAGCTCTTGTGCTCCCTCCTGCCCCCCAAACACGGTGGTAATGCAGACAGGGGAAAAGATGCTCTTCAGCTTGCGGCAGCAGCATGGCCTTGCCTGGGAGCACAGCCAGCAGGACAACTCCGGGACACCCGTTTATGGAAGTTTAAAAGTCAAATGAACAGTTTACCGCTGCCCAATTCAGGATGGGGTTGCTTACGGCTGAGCAGAATTTTAACAAAAATTCTAAGATGAGGAATGGTTTGCCTCCCTCTGCCAATGCTCATAGGTTTACCCAGAGCCCCGGTTCTGTTTTCCTTTCAATCCCAGGGAACCCTTCCTCTCCTCCAAAATGAATTGTCTTCTCTTGTGTCACACAAACCACCTCCCTTCCCCACTCAGCTGTGGGGTAGGAGAGGAGGGAGAGGGATCTTCAGAATAAACTGCTTTCTCTCCCATCTTCACTTCCTGCCAAAAGTTGGTTTCTGCCTCAAACTAATGTATTGAGTAATATGTTATTACTCTGATCTGCGCCATTAGGGAAGGCACGAGTTATTTTCCTCCATGTTTTTGAGGTTCACTGATGTAGAAAAAGCCAGATAACGTGAGATAAATGTTCAGCAGATTGCTCCATGCAGCCTAAGACACTCACCTTTTCTGCCCTTCCCAAAGCTCCAGTAGATAAACTTGCAGCACTATCTTTTCAAGAAGGCACTCAGGAAGTATGACCCTTGAAATTAAATCTTCTGCTTAAGAAAACTTTAAGCCAGACTTACAAGTAGACTGCAGTGATAAGATCACCAGCACACCTGCCTGATGAACATGCTGACCACACTGTTTGCTTGAGAGATATCTGCTGATATCGGAGATATCTGCTGCCCAGAAGTGCTTTGAAGTGATGCTTAGCTCTTCTTCTTTAGAACTACAAAACAATTCTGCCCTGAAGTGCAAATTCAGCAATATGTGATGATCATCCCCAGCTGATGGCAACTAATGAACATTTCTCATGGTGCGCCTAGCAGTGTGGCAACACCTTGATGCACAACAAAATATTTAACTCCCCAAAAGTTTCTGTGGTTAACCCAAAGCCTAATTCTTAACTGCAGTCTTATTATTTATTTATTTATTTCTTAAATTAAAAGACTTTATACAACAAACCCACAGCTGCTTCTCAACCACCTTTATCTTACAAATGTGCCTCACAGGTGGTGAGGTGAAAGTATTGCTGCTTCATGACACTACAGGCCTATGACTCCTCTAGCTTTCCTCTAGTAACCACATTAATTAGGAAAAAAAATAAACTGAACCAAAACCCAAAACCTTTGCAAAATAATACCATGGTGGGAGCTGCAAAAATGATGAAGAGTGTCACAACCTACAAGAGCCTTTGTTTCCCTTGAACAGATTTAATAACATAATAAGTTATTGTTTTCTGTAAATGATATTTTATGCAGATTAGAAGAGATGCTTAAATACAGTGTGTGTGAAACACCAAAGTGCAGCAGTAACAAGAAGTAAGATCCTGCTTGAATTTTGAAGAAACCTTCAACATGTGCCAGTTGCAGTTCTGAGAAATCTTGCCTTAATGAAGAATCAGAGGTATAACTGAACTACATGTGCAGTTAAACTGAGCTCACCTTCAGTTTAGCTAATGCCCCTTAACCCCTGGAGTTGTTTCACTCTTTCTAGAACAATATCTGAAAAAAATATACTTATTAGGGAAAAAAAGGGTCACTTTATGTTCCTGTACCTCTTCTCACAGAGGAAGGAAGGACAGTGTGGTCACCACCTAATCCTTCTTGCTGCATACACATACCTCTAGTACCAGACATGCTTGGGATTAGCTGACATTTCCTATTTGTTCAATGACTGTTTACTGCTACAACTCCACATTGCATTGGTAGAAGTGCCTACTGTTTTCCACCCACGTTTTGGGGGGTCTTTTGCCTTTTTTTTTTAACTCTGAGCCAGTCTTTCACCTCATAGGAAATACTACACTTCTGTATCAACAATAATGTTTTCAGGAAGGAAAACGCAGAACTGTTACCTAAGAGAGGACTGAAAAACTCAAATTTTCTTTGTATTCTTAACCTTATCTTGCCTTCTGCCATGAGAACTTCAGAGATGGGAAGGGACAGAATTTTGAACCACCAGGAATTTGGGAGAGGCTTTACCAATTGCTACAGTCTCCCTTGCAAAACTCATAGAAATTCTTCCCCTGAAGAGAAGAGCAAGACATGGAGGAATACATCTTATCAATGGTTTAAAAGGTTAGTTAACTGCACAGTTCATACTCTGGTTAAAAAGCAAATCACAAGGTCAGAGTACAACATGTAAATTCTTAAGCTAACAGGTGAATTGACACAGTGACTCACACATTCTCTGCAACCATTCTGCCACGTTTGTGATAGAAAGCACAAGTCACAGCAAAAACCTATGGGAACCATAATGTCAAGCAGATAAATGGGGCGGTGTTTTGGGCTTTGTGGACTTTGGGCATAACAATTGCATTTATGGACTACTAGGCAACCATCTGATACAACAGGGTACTGGAATACCTAGAGACCCATGTACTGTACTGGAAGACCTAATAGGTGAGAACACATATTGGGACAAGGAGACAAGCTGCACCATCCTTGCTGCCTTCAGCTTGCTATCATCTGCAGCAGCAAAGAACATCACCAGGGAACAACACTCAGCGTTTAGGCTGTGCCTCTGCATAACAAAACTGGGAGCTCCAGACAAAACCCAAATAAAACTGTTCACAAAATGACACGAACTTCCTGAATCCAAAGTGTGTTGTGGTATTTCCCTCATGCCAATCTCTGAAGCTTAGGCACCTCCTGAGCAGTGTGCTGAAGCACACCAGTATCTCACATGCTACTTTCTTGTATTAGCAAATGGTCAGATACTGATGTGTACCAAACACTATAGGGCTGAGTACATGCAGTCCTGCTTAACACACAGTCTTTTTTTTTGAATAATCTGTAGCCCCTCACTGTTCCCCATATACTGGAATTTTGCATGAATACACAGAACACCTTTCAGGTGGCAAAAAAAGGACAGAACAGGTACTTCAGTGGAATACTGAGCCTTCCCTGTACTATTTTAAGTTTGAAGCCATTTGGCATCTTCAAAGGAGAAAGGACAAACACTACATATAATAGGTTGCAAAAGGTTTTAAACGTGCTGCTGCAAAAATACACCACATTCCATCTGGATTTTCAACAGTTTTGTGTTACAGGGCTGAGTGACTATGTTACATGAACTTCCATCAACAAGCTTGATAGTCCCAGTGGTCACAGTAGTGAGCTCTGGGTGTTCTTATTGTCTGCACCTCTTCTAGTGTCTTCCAAATTCTGCAGACCCCCAGGAGCTGACCATGCATTACTGAAATCACCTGACAAGAAACAGAGCAGGGAGAACATGGTGGGCAAAGTAAGCACTTACCAAGCACAATGACCACAGTCTTCAGGAGGCTCATCATGGTGTCCCGATTCCTGCGGGGCCCAGAGCTGTGTCTGGACATTCTCATAGTCCTTTGGCGAACGTACCCAAAGATGTGAGCATATAGGACCACCATGACCACAAAAGTGACCAGGTTGAAAATAGCCCAGAAGACCAGGTAGGAGTCACTATAGAGTGGTGCCATGTTGGAGCAGTGAGTGATGTCACAAATACAGTTCCATCCGACGCTTGGAATGGCGCCCATGACGATGGCCATAGTCCAGATAACAACAATCACAACGACCACCCGGCGGTTGCTCATCCGAGTATGCAGCTGCATTCGGAAAACTGTGATGTGCCGCTCAATAGCAATGGCCAGCAGATTGGCTACGGAGGCGGTCAGACTGGTGTCAATGAGACCCTGACGGAGGAGCCAGGTGCTTACAGTCAGTCTTCTAGTGTTGGGTCCTGTGTTGAACATTAAGTAAAAGTAGGCCAGCCCTGCAAAAAAGTCCGCAGCAGCTAAGTTGGCCATTAAGTAATAAATAGGAAAGTGGAATCGGCGATTGACATAAATAGCCACCATGACCAAGAGGTTGGCCAGCATTATGAAGATGCAGACGGTAATCCCCAGTCCCATTACAAGCTTGCTGACAGTGTTCCATTCAGTGGCTAGATATTTTCCACTTCGGTTATAAAAGAAGGCAATGGTTTCATTGTAGTAGCACTGTGGTTCACTCATGGCTGTGGACTGAAAGAAGAGGAAAAAAAAGGAGAGAGAAAAAAAACCAGAATGACATCAGAACTGAAAACATATGATTGCCTTCATGGATGAGACATACACAAAGAGCAAGGAAGGGGACAGGAAGGGAATATGCTTCAGAACAAATTTATTTTTTCAGACCAAATGGCATTCCACAACTCACAAACAATTGCTCTGAGGAATCTAGTAACAGCAACCAGATTAGAAACAACCAGAAATGGTTCCATCTGCTCTGGGAGCCTGCATGAGTTCTGGCGTAGTTGTAAATTGCATAGAAAATGAGATTCTGGCCAAGCAGACCTGCTGAGAGATTCAGTTAAAGGGAAAGGCATGCAATTCATAATTAAGAAAAATTAACTCTGCTAGACACCTTATTTATCTTATCAGTGCACAAAACTGTTGTTTGACTTCAGCAGAAGAATAGCTCTTCAAGGAGGAGGAAATGTGCTTTACATTTCTGTGCAGGTTTTAACTAATTTCATTTTCCATCATTGGTATTCCTTCCTGTCCTGTCTTAAAATGTGGGAAGAACACCCTAAATAAAGATTATCAGTATGCTCTGAGACCAGATTTACCAGGGTTGATATATGTCCATAAAAAGCGCTTTTATGAGCAATAAAGGAAGCGTGACATAGCATTTCTATGAGCACCAGCCACGTTTCTAGAAATCGTTTGAAACACACAATGCTTTTAAATATAACTCACTAAAACTAACTTATTCCAATTTGAAATAGGAGTGAGCCAAGAAATAAGAAAAGTAATATTTGGCTTAACTAGTGTTAAGAACATCCAACCTTATTTCCTGCATTAAATATTGTCATGGCTATGCCAGAGAACACATGATTAATTTTCTTTGCAGAGTACTCCACTGAGAACAACTAGGGGGGCAACAAACAAGCCTATATTCCACCAGAATGTGGAAGTTTTGCATAAAACTGTTGGCTTATAAGAAAATGCCTAACGAGTTTCCTTTCTCAATTACTCAAGGTGCAATTCCCAAAAGGCAAACCTTAAGAAAACAAATCCCTCCGAATAATATCCTGGTTCCTTGTTTAGCATGGGTAAACAACAAAGGTGTAAAAAAAAAAAATTCTGAAAAAATCAAACCAAGAAATATATGTCAAATAAAGTCTTTTTCTATAAGACTTCCCTTTCCCTCTCTGCTTTTATTGCTCTGGAACTCTATCAGTTAAACTTGAATTTTTACAAGAGCAGGACCAGTTTTAGCAATGCAGGTAAAAAGTCCAATCAAGGAACAGACCAACAATACTAAAAGATGGTAATTTCTTCCCATTAAAACATACAAAGTAAACCATATGTTTTGGACAGCTCCAGTTACTCTGCAGGAAGTGCTACAGCTAACCTAACCTTCTTGTTGAAAACAAAAATGTACAGAATTGGGAAACAGAATTTGTAACTTGACTCAAGTGAAAATAGTATCTGATAAAGATCTCCTCAGAATAACCCAAAGCGGTTTCTGTTTCTTTTCATTTCTATATTTGTCAATGCAATTAAGGCAATTCCAATAAAGTAATACACAAAACTTTCCACCTATATCCCAAATGGACTACATGACATTTAAATTTATGTTAAAGGTCTTTTAAGAAAGATTTTACCTGCAGCCTAAACATTCACCAGAAACATTTGCAGTCCCAGGATAATAAAAAGTTAAGAGTAAATAGTATTTCTCGGCACAGTGAGTATAATACTTTTATTGTTCCTCTAGGATACATCCACCCTTGGGTTTGAAGCCTTTTAGCCTTAATTATTTAAGAAATTTTAAAAGTTCTTATGTAGGAACGGTTGCATATAAAAAAAAATATTTATAAGGGATGTTTAACAAAAGGAGACCTAGCTACAAGACATCTGGCTTTAATTCTTTGGTTAAAGACCTTGTAGTAATAACAGGTCAAGTATAAGAACCCTTGAGGGAGAGAGGAAGTCATATGAATGAATTAGTGGGCCTTATAAAAGCTTGCCAACATCTGCATTAATTATGTAATGCACAGGATTTTTAGTCTCTGTAGGAATATCTGGATGCAGGATCCAGTGGATATTTGTGATCGTGAATAAATTCTCTTTGCCTGTGTATTTGCCACTCAGGGTTTTTTTTTCTTTCAGTCTGCTGCCCACATATAATGATTCCTGCTCCACTGTTGCTCCTGTGGAAAGAGGCCTGCTACACCTGGAAAAACACATATTTTTAATTCAAAAATTTTAAATGTGTCAGGTATTAGGCTTTTACTTTCTTTTTCCTTCTTTTTTTTCTTTGTCTTTTTGTTTTGCATGTGGCCTTAAAATGTGAATTATGTTTTGATTGTGCAATATTCTCCTCTTATCTTTTCATTTGAAATATGAAACAAAATATGACAAAAATATCACTTTTTCACAAAAGGCCAAGCCAATGTGGAATGTATGTACACACATAAGAATATGTAAAATGCTACAGAGCCAGAATTGTTCAATTTAAAAGCATGACAGCACTTGAGCAATCTCAGAAAAGTTAGCATGAGGCTCGCTTGCTATTCGTCTCATTTTGAAGACAGAAAAACAAAATGCTGTGTTCATGTAAAGTATTTTGGAGAATTTTTATTTTTCTTTAAGGCATTCTAATCTAAAACCTGGGATCTCCTGTAAAACTAATATTTTCACCACCCACCTCCCCCCCCGCCCCCACCCAAGGGAAAGAAGGGAAGATGAGATAGTTTGCTGGCAAAAGTTCAAACGGGCGACTTGCAGATGATCAGCTTTCTCAGATGCCATCTTAAAGGAAGGTTTTGACCTCCCAGGTCACAAACATAAAAATGCCAAGGCATCACATTTAGCTGTGATGCTGCTGGAAAGGCTCAAGCAGGACAGAAATGCACTGTGTCTCTCAGCACTCAAAGTGTTAACATACCACAAAGGCATATGCAAGCAGGCAGACCCCATCCCCTCTCCTGCCCCTGCAGGAAAAGGGGCAGGGAAGTTTATATTTTAATTTCCTGAAGTTTCACTGAGTGTGTTTCACTGCCTGTGTAAGCCAGATGTGTGGTGCCCGGAGATTTACCTCATCCATTCAGTATATCTCAACAGAAGTTTAAAACAAACTGAGCTGCAAATTGCCCATGTTAACTAAACCTCTAGGACGCATCTGTGTGGAAGAAGTAAACACTGAGTTATAAACCAACAAGACAGATAAAGAAAAATGGAGTAAAAGCAGACTAAAAGAAAAGTCTCCTCTCACCATATGAAGATGATCCAAGACACAGTTGCCCCAAATCAAAGAAAATCACAAGTACATGGAACTAAATCTCTTATTATCAGGAGACATAGTTATAACCACAGCACAGTGCACACAGCCCGGAAATTTGGCACCAGGACTTAATAAACAAAACTTACTCTTCTTCAGCAGTTAGTCATCCAATTCACCTTGGCACTGGCCTTTTCAGGCACTATTTGCCTGGTTGTCTCCTTTCCTCTGCTTGTATGGGATCACACCACTGTGCTGCCAGTGGGAACATGGGGAAGAGGAGCCCATGCAAGCTTTCCCATGTTTTGTGCCTGATTCATCTTGCTTCTGCCCCACCTCTACATGGCACCCTAAAGAATAGGGTGAGGACTTGGATCCACAGCAGCTGGACCATTGGATATCCTTGGGAGAGCAGCCCATTACTACCTGCCCCTCCTGGGGCAGAGACAGTAGGGAAGAACATGCTGTCTGCCTGGAGCAGAAGGTCAGAGGGGTCTCTGGATCCTGCCAACTCCATGGTGAGTGACAGCTCATCTGGTAAGGGCTGGGTATGGGGAGATGCTTGGGGTGGAAAACAGACATCAAAAAGCTTTCAAATACCATTGATTGATCCTGCCTAAACAAAGCATTAATTAGCACAAGGTGCCTGAAGGGAAGATGATCAGTTTACAAACCCCTCTGCAATCTCAGAGTTTGGGGTGTTCCTTGTTCCATGAAACCAAAAAGGAAAGCACTCTCTCCCCACCTCCAGTACCCATGGGTGCACCTATTTCTTGTTGAGAGAAACAGAGTGGAACATTACTTGAATACTAAGGTCTGACTTTCACTGCACTTTTCAAACGTGTAAGCCACAAAAAAGAGTCCATATCCAGGAAATCTCTTAAAAATATCTTAACCCTAAACTCTCCTAACACACTCTGCTCCTCTCTTTTTTGTCTTTTGCTGAATTAACCTCCACATGCCACTGTTTTCTTACCCAGGACACAGAGGAGATGAAAAGCAATTCATTTTTCTAATATTGGCGTGGTAAACTAAGACTACAAAACCATAATAACTGTCTTATATCTTTACATTTAGTAAATGCAGCAGTGAATGGAAATTAGTACCACTGCTTTCAGCCTAGGTAAATATCTTAAGTTTACCAACATACCAGAAAGGGCCAAGCTGAAAAACTTCAGGGAACTACCAACTTCAAAATCCCCAAGGAAGAGTATAAATTAAGAATATCTTTAAAATAAGGATAAGCAAGTAAGTATAGGTATAATTCAATCAATATGTAAATACTTCAACCCATAACTGCTAAACGTGAGGTTTACAAAAGTAAAGTTGTAACAGATGAGAAAAAAAAAAATCCAATTTGCAAACACCATTGTCTACTACCTAATGAAAAACATAGACTACTTTTCAAACTGCAGAACATGAAAGAAAAGCTTTAAAATAAAGTGGAAAAGATGTGTTTTCTTCAAAGACAAAAGTAGAATTAAAAAAAATCATGAAGTCACAAGACAAGGGTCCGGATTCATACATATTTTTCATGGGCACAATGAAAGTATGAAACCCTATCACCAACACAGATTGGCTCCTCCTCTTCAGAACTGCATCTCCCAAAGTAGCCATTCAATAGACTTACAGATAAACCTGTATAATACCATGGGGTGGCTCTGTCACAGCAGGTTACTTCATTTCACTAGATTCATTTTGCCCTTCACAAAGCTGACAAGACAGGAGGAAATTAATCTCTCTGCAAAGGGATCCCTTTAATGCTATTAAAACATCCTAAAGCATGAAGTTACTTAAGGATCATATGGCAACAGCTAGAACATCCAATAATTTTTAGGATGCTTTTGTAGTAGACTGTATTACTAGAGAGTCTCAGAGATGACAAATGTCCCAACTACTAGAAATTCAACTGAGAATTTCTCTGTGTCCTACAGTTTATACGTAGAAATGCAGCTCAACATATCTGGGCACTCAGTGTATTGGAGAGACCTAGTCACCAGCAACAGTGTGAGAAGAGGCAGTTTTAGTCTTGGAAGGTATAATTCGTAAGTGACACAGATCCCATTGATTAACTATGATTTTGACCTCCACAGATTGGCTATAAAACTGGGGAGGTTGTTGACCTTCCAAAATTCTGCAGGCAAAATGATATTTAAGAAATTAAAAGCTAGAAGAATTGGGAAGAAAAAAAAAAAAAAAAAAGACAGAGTGACCTCATCCATCCACAACTTAGCCAGCAATTCACACACTGTTGTACTGTTGCTTCTTTTCCATGGATCCAGCATTTTCAGATGAGCTGTGTCCCTCATAAGTACTACAGAAATGTTCATAGGAAATTTTTCCAGTAGAGGAGGAAAGGAAGACTGCTTGAATCAGGGCATAGTTCTACATGATCACACTCTCATATAGATTCCTAGACTGGCTAATTTATATTGATTATTAAGGATTTATCTTTTCTCTGCCACCGCATCTCTACTTTCCCAGGTCCTCTCAAAGGGAGATCCCCACTGTAATGTTGAGATATTGCAAAAATAATGTAATTTGCTGTGGTGCAAGTAGAGCATATTGAGCCCAAATTGGGTACTTAAGCCCAAATGTTCCATACAAAGTACAGAAAGGGCTTCTGCAGAGCTCATAAAAACTTCCTGTCCTTTGGGGTAGCTTTCATGACAAGCTGAGCTTCACAAACACTAGCTGAACATGGGCACAGGCTCAACATTTCATGGCTTTGTGGGAGACACAGGAAGACAACTATATTCCATCATCTCATTTGGTGACTGAAATATTCCACCTCTTAAGCCTTCAGAAAATGTCTTTGCCATTATGCTGATTTGGCTGCTCCACTATCTTGCCTAGTTCACTCCCAGCTGCCCACCTGCCTTACTGTCAACCTGAACATCACAGACAGACATCCAAACTGCAGTGAGACCCTGAATGCTGCTGTGAGGATGAGTGCAGCTCAAAACAGACCCCCACTGTTGGAGTCAGTGAGTTAGGGGATTCTCTGAATCCCTCAAGGAGGATTCAAGGTGCAGAGATTGAGCTAAAGCCTTTGGATGGATTAAAGTATATTAAGCCATTTACACATAAAGTAGAAGTAAGGTTTAATAGAAGCTACATTGTTTTTAGTAAGTGAAAGGCTTCAGATACCACGGTAGCAGAGAGTGTTCCAATGAAGGTCATAAACACATTGATATCTTCAGCAGAGGCTTCAGGCCTGTAGCTGTAGACAGGACTTAGACATAATAGAATAACGGTAAGAATATTGCTTACATTTCTTAGATGAAACAAGATAGATTGTATGCATAGTTCTATATGTAACCTGGTGAGCTAAGAAACCAGAATTCTAATAGGTTAATGAGTAGTGGTCCGAGCTTGCATCTTAGCTTGTGGGGAAAGCCCTATATAAGTGTTAGTATGGGGAGAGTTAGTGCTTTATGCCTTTGCTTTTCTAGCCCCCCTGCTTGCTGCCATTGCTTCTACAGCTGCACAACACCTGAGAACACAGGGGCTGCTGCACCGACTCCGGCCTGGCCAGGACCATTGGGGACAGCCTCTGCTCTAACTTGGGACTTTAAACTAACTTAGCATGGACTTTGGTGTCTGTGACGGTGCCTTGGAGACTGATATGCTTCTGCAACAAACAGCCTTTTTTAGCAACTATTAGCTGCTTGCTTTTTTAGAGAATTACCCGACGGACTTCAGTGCCTAGAGCACTGGAGGTATTAACCTCACAGCCCACCTTGGAAGGGGTTTCCTGGAGAGTGGTGCAGCACACAGACTCCTATCTATCTGTGCCCTTCAGAAGCCAGATTGGAATCAGTTGGAGGGAAAAAAAAATCTGCACCTATAACATCCCAAATGAGTTTTCCTGCATAATGATTTACAATGTGCATCCTTTAGGCCCAGTTAGTGAACCAAGCTGGGAGTTAATTATTGGCTACAGCTGCTCAAAGACTGCAATTTTATGCTGAAAAAACACTGTGGACTACACTAGGGTTGCTTCCAGCTCCAAGGCACACCTCCCTTGCTCCTCACCAAGCAAACCAGCAAAGCGAGCACTTGGGAGAGTTTAGCCTACAAGCAAAATGCTTATGTCAATGAGCATAGCAAATTCCATTTTGGGACTGGAAGTAAGAGATTTACAGATGGAAATACAAAGACTCTCCTGTGTTTACAATAGCAAATACATTTTTTTCATTAAATATGTTAGACAATTCGGGTTTCTTTTGCTTTGATATATTGAAATATTTGTGAAATATATAAACAAACTATAGACAAATCTTTGTCTCAGGCTTTAGAAACAATGGGGTCTCTATAACTAACTTGTTCACACGTTACTGAGCAGTTGCCTTTAAGGTAGTATTGTCTACTTTGAACAAAATCGAGATGCATTCTGAATCTCCAGTAATCTCATTTAGTAAAATATTTTTTTAAAAAAAGTGTACTGGTATTTTAGTTTCCCCTATGATGTCTGTAACTGGGTTGATTTATTTCTAATCATAAATTGTTTTTTCCAGACTCACCATTTCCTTTTGTTCTCTCGTTTGCTGTATTTACCACCACCAGAGGCCTGTTTTGGTAACAAGGCTAATTTGTTTCAGCTGAAGGGGGACAAAAAAAAATCCACACACTTGTTGACTGCAAAAACGGGCACGAAATCCAAAATGCAAATTGTGTTGTGCTTCATTGGGGGAAGGGGTGACAACAGCTGTGCCAGCCCACAGCAGTCTGTTCTCAAGCATATTATAAGAAGGATAACCATTCTGTGGCAATGATAGTTTAAATCTCTTCCACTCCAATTCAAACAAAACAAGGAGAAAATAGGGATGTATTCAATGGCACAGAGTAGGAGAAGTGGTTTTTGGCTCTGGTCATGAAAGGCCATTCTAAAGGAAACTGCTCTGCATTTCTCTTTGGAACAGCTGCAAGTCAGTTATTTAACCTACTCATTTGCTTCTAGTATTTGACTGATCCACTGCTGGCAAAAGCAAAGAGAGAATGATGAATTTTTGTTGTTGTCTTGTTTTAGCGTTTCTGAGGCACTGTTGGAAGCCCCTGGTTCATTAAGTAACTGGAGCTCAAATGATTACTTCTTCAAAGCTTTTACTGCAGAATTCATCTCATGCCATTCACAAAGAGAGAAAATACTAATCACTTCAGAGAATACTTTCATCAGTATGGGTCACCACTTGTGATGTTACTTTTTTTTTTTTTTTGCGCAAATAGCAAAGTCTTCTGAGATGCTCTCTGATATTTCTTACAGAATTATTTAACTTTGTTTAATGCATTATCAGACTATTCAGGCTTCTATGAGATAATTTTATTTATCTGTATTTGAGGTATGAAGTCATAACATGTATACAAAATATCTCTAAATTAAAAATCAAAGTTCTGTTACGTTTTTATTTCTCCCTTTTAATGAGCAGAACAGCTTATATTATCAGAAATCACTAGATTGTGATTTATTGTGATTAATTTGAGATCTTTTTTGCCTTACAATGAAATCCTGTGGCAAAAGCCCAAAGCGTATTTGGGAAATTTTTTGTTTCATTGACTTCTTTGACATTTTGTGAATACTGTCCTCTAACTGTTTTCTATTTCAGATCACAGCTATGGACAGGTAAACTACCTTGAAACTTTATTTATCCTTCACCTTTACATATGATCAGGATGCCTTTGCTCTTAATCACTACTTCTTGTGTCTGGTAACAAGATATTGGAAAAGAAGAATGGAGATTTGAATAAATTTGTGCATTGGGAGGATATGAAGAAACATGACAGAGGCAAATGTATGGCTTCAACAGAGGGTTGTAGAGAAGCACCAGAATCAGGTCCTGTGTTGACACACTAGCTGTAAGAATATTTAAGACAGTGTTAGCCATTTCACATCTGGTACCCAGAACTGACTTTCAAAAACTTTTTCAAAATGTAAGCCTTTTGTTATCTGACTCAGAGGATAAATCTTGGGAAAATACCATTTGCCACTAAATTAAAAGGAGCTTCTCTTATTGTGGTGCCAAGATTGAAGCCCAAGCAAAAACCTATCAGAAGGAGCTCTGCCTTAAAAAAAGGTCCTGCTGAGGTCTCAGAGATTCTCTCCCAGGGAAATAATCTTGTATGCCTGGTGCAGTCAAAGGACTGATGATAAGCAGAGGAGTATTTATTACTGCAATGTATAAACATGTATGCATATACATATATAGGGGTGTGTGTGTACATATATATATATATATATATGTATATATATATGAAATAGCTAGTATTTACTTTTGAGTCTAAATTGACCAAATGTGAAGGAAGCCAACTATGCTGGCAATGCCAAAGGAAAGTTTTAAGATAAGGATTAAAAAAAAAAAAAAAGAAAATTCAAATTAAAGTAGTAAAACTCTTCTTTTTGCAACTAAGATGCCATCTAGCTCATGCAAAAGGCATGCAGTGTTACTTCCAAGTTAAAAAAAAAAAAAACCTTCCTTAAAACACTAGTCTCTAAATTACTTCTCCAGCACACTGTGGCATCTCCTCAATTTTGAAAGGCAAAATAATGTCCTCTGGGGGAAAAAATATTTTAATCAATATTCTTTTCTAAACTGTATCCAAAAAATTTATTCCAAACGTGAAAGACAAAAGCCCATGCAGTCCAAGTATGAAAAGTGCTTTACTTCAATATTTAATCTAGCAATTGTCTCTTTACATATGTATCTCTATGTTCTTGTCCATTAAAAAAGGTCTTCCTTACTCTCAGAAACATATAGATGGCTCCCAGCAGAATGTCTGGCGATGTTATTCTTTTATATGTGATTGAAGACTTTTATCAACTGTCATATCCACAATGATTTATTGCATTCTCTTGGAATTCATGCAAGCATTTAAGTCTTCTCATACAGATACCAATTTTGAGCCTACTTTTACAACATGAGGATGAGAGAATGGTATTTTTTCTACCATAATCTCCTACACTGAGATACCAGTTTTTCCTTTGCTTCTTGTTGTAATTTCTTTTTGGCTCTCAAATCAAATCCCATTGAAGCACAGTTTCTAAAACTTGAGTATGGAGGAAGAGCTCTGGATTACTAGTCAAAGACCAGAATAATCTATTTATTTCTAGTCTTAGTGATGTAATTCCAGGCAGAATTTGTTCTCCCTGCAGATCCAGGATACATGAATTTATTCAACACAACAGAAAGGTGACTATGCTGATCATCAAGTCCTTTACAGGTGATAACTTTTCTTCCACTCATTCTCACACTACAACTGCTCTTATTCTCCTCCTGAGAAGGCATTTGTCCTGAACAACAATCCTTAGACACACACAAATATGACACATGCTGCAGTCAAGCAACCTACATGACTGAAATCTCCTTGGAACAGAGGGTAGTGGCTGGGTTTCCATTATGGTGAAGGCTGGCAAATTGACTACACTGGACTACTGCCACAAACGCACCAAAGGAAAGCTACTCACCATGGCAGAGGCAACAACTATCTGGTTGGAAACATACCCTGTAAAGCATTGCCACTGCTTGGAAGGAACACCATCTCAGGCCTTGAGAGACGCATTTTGTAGCGACATGGAACGCCAGGGGGAATCGAATCAGGCAATGGGACTCATTTTCAAAAAAATGTCATGAAGTCCCAGGCAAAGAAACAGCACAGAGTGGATATACCATATCCCTTATCATCCATGATCCCCTGGGAAGACTCAGAGGTATAGTGGACTGCTGATGACCATGTTAAGAGCATTAGGTAATGGGCCATGGAAGCATTGGGATGCAAATCTAGCAGAAGCCATTTGGCTGGTTAACACTGCCCTGGGATCTGCTGACTGCCCTGGTCCTACCCAAACAAAATCCCTTCGCACTGTGGGAGGAGATACAGCCCCTGCACTACACAGGGGAGTGGCTGGGGAAGTCAGTGTGGGTTTCTCCTCCCACTGAGGCAAATGCATTCATGGGATTGTCTTTGCCCAAGGCTCTGTGTGTATCTGGTGGGCAATGGTTTGGTGGGTAATGCAGAAGGATGGGGAGACATGGTGTGTGCCTCAAGGAGATTTAATCCTGGGCAAAAATATACCGTGGTGTAAATTGTATGTTGCAGAAAGTAAAGTAGCAGGAATGACATGAACTGATGAAAGATGGATTTTGTCAAGAGCAAGAAGAATGCAGTGACAACCTAGGCCGGGCTGGTGTTAGTGCCCAGTGATCAAGTATACCACTTCTCCTATCCTTTCCACTCATCCTGATGGACTGGAGATCTGGAGGGATGAAGGAAGTCCATAAAACAGGAAAATAATATCTATCTGTGAAAGCGCAGGGGACAGTAGTTTATGAAAATTTGTGTTTGGTAGAGAGATGGTTTCAGGATGTAGTTTAAGATGACTGTGTGTGTAGAAAGGGGTTCTAGTCATGAAAAATAAATACAAAGGAACAGCCAGAAGATATATGAATTATGTGGGATCTGAGTGTGACATAAATAGCATGGAATAAGGGGTGGAGATTATATTGGGTTTGGCTGAGCAGGAGCTCGTTTCCCCTTAACAGCCCCCACAGTGCTGCTGCACTTTGCACAGGTAGCTGGAAAGGCGCTGATAACACACCAGTGCTTTGGCTATTGCTGAGCAGCACTGGCACAGCATCAGCACTGTCTCTCCAACATTCCTCCCTCCATCAAGGGGGCTGGGGGTGGGCAGTGTCCTGGGAGGGGACACAACCAGGCCAGCTGAACCAAACTGACCAAAGCAGATATTCCAGATAAAAAAGCTGAGGGAGGGCAGGAGGAGGAATGGGAGGCATTAGTAATTTTACACTGTTTGCCTTTCAAAGCAGCCACTCCACATGCTGAACCCCTGCTTCCTGGGAAGTGGCTGAGCATCACTCACTGATGGGAAGCAGAGAATAATTTCTTTTCCCCTTCATTTATACACACATAAACTTCCACTTTATTCTTTTTTTTTTTTTTTT
>WBND01000599.1:219556-231446 GCA_013398595.1 Tychaedon coryphoeus | reverse complement strand
TGGGCAGCAGGGGAGGGAGGGGATTCTGCCCCTCTGCTCCACTCTGGTGAGACTCCACCATCAAACCCTGCATCCAGCTCTGGGGTCCCCAAAGGAAGGACAGGGACCTGTTAGACTGAGCCCAGAGGAGACCAAGATGTTCAGAGGAATGGAGCACCTCTTCCATAGGAAAAGGCTGAGGGAATTGGGAATTGGGAACTGGAAAAGAGGCTACAGGGTGACATAATTGCAGCCTACCAGCACCTGAAGGGAGCCTTCAAGAAAGATAGAGAAGGACTTTCTACAAGAGCATGTAGAGACAGGACAAGGGGGAATGGATTCAAACTGAAAGAGAGTGGATTTACATAATATTTTAGGAAAAAAAATCTTTGCTGTGAGGATGGTTAGACACTGGCACAGGTTGCCCAAGGTAGATGCCCCATCTCTGGAAGAGTTTAAGGTCAGATTGGATGGGGCTTTGAGAAACCTGATCTAGGCAAAGTGCCCCTGTCCATGGCAGGGGGCCTAGAACTAGATGACATTTAAGGTCCCTTCCAAGCCATCATATGATTATGATTCTAACGAGGCATATATCCCTATATCACAAATCAGGATGATTTCCTTCGACTATCACTCCTCAGCAGAAAAGGCAACAAGAACTTAATCTTCTCAACAACTTACAAAAAGAATTTTAGTATTTGTTTCCAAGAAGAATTAACAAAATGATACAAATACATACTGCCATGGATCAGTAACAGACACTCCATTTGTACACTCCATCTTTTGTTTTAAACTCAGAGAAGTCATAATAGGCTGTCATTCTTCTGAAACAGATTTGCATTTAAACATTCAGGTAATATCCCTTTGCTAGATAAAAAAAACCATCTGGATCATAACAAAATGACACAATTCTCTAAGCAGCTTTGAGGGGGGCCAGCCTTAAAACGAATACTTCCTTTTTACCCCACATCCACAAAACAGATGTTCAATCTTCAGGCAGAATAAACTACCACAAAATGCAATAATCTGGAAATGCTGAAGCCAAGGGAGTTCACAATTAAGCATGCCAAACCCCAAATCCCAAATTACAAAGGCACCACCTCAATATAGATCTACATGCACCATGACCAATGATACACAAACAGGAGTTTAATTTAGTTTATCTGAAAAAGAAATTTGCCAACTATTCACCCCACTCCTGAAAATACGTTAAAGACTGTAAGGCAAAAGCTTAACATGGTTCAGGCCACCACTAATGCAGACACAGGAACTATTTATCAACCCCTCAAACCAGAAATAACAGTCATACCCCTTCAAATATTTATGCAACATCTGCATCGGTTCAACTGACTGTTTTACAGACACTTTCTGCAGTGCTGTATTTTGCAAAGTTTGCCTGAATGAAGTTTGAAAGAACTCAGAATTAACAATAAGAAGGAATTATCTTAATGACAGGATTTAAATTCCCTATTCTCATGTCACTGCTCTTTCCCAAGGCCACAAACAAACTTATCTGATGGACAGCAGTGACCCAGAAATAAGATCTTACCTTTGATCTTGTCAAAAGGGAGGGGGAGCAAACCCAGTAGCTGAAAACAACAAAAATCCTGATGTTGACAAATGAAAGGGAATTACTTCTTGTCCATCATGCAAGTATCTGGTGTGTCACAACAGTACACCCAGAATTAGTGAATCTCTGCTGTAAAATGTGGGCTGGTTACTAGTTTCTTGGCAGAGGTCGACAAGTCCCCCTAGTCCTCACAGTCTGCATCATGCTCCCTGCTGTCTACAGTATGCCAACTCAACTGGTTGGACATTTTGTGGAACAGTTTTTATGGATGATCAAGAAGTAACACACTCCCCAAAATAACCTGGGAGCATCAGCAGCTGTCATGGTTGCTTTGTAGAGAAGTGCAGCAGATACTGGGTTTTGGCCTTGAGTATCTCATGCCGATCGTTCTTTGAATTCAACATTTATAAATGCAAAGCACTACTCAAATATGCCCTGAAAGGAGAGATACGAAGAAAATACCAAGACTTCATCACCTTTCCCTCTGACCCTTCCCCTTTCAATTACCAAGTGAAGTTTAAAGCAACTTAGGCTGCTGCCTATCTGAACAAGCAGGTAAATACAGAGGATTAGCTCACAGCTTGACTAATTCACTTTAAGAATTGACTTGGATTAACTCTGAGTTGTGTTTAGCAGACAGGCTCTTAGTGCATACAAGAGGTCACATGAATTAAGTAGACTGTTGTAAATTCGCAGCATACTTCAGTGATTATTCAGCTTCTCTGACTAGGTCCTCAATATATACAATGCCCAACAGAAACAACAAATATTTCAATCAGTATTTGGGAGATGCTGCAAATTCAACTGAAAACAGAAAGCCAGGAGGCAGAATAGAGTTGATGTAAAAACTGAATAAAACCAAAAAACCTTATCTTCTAACACATATGATGACAGAAAGGTTGGTGTCCAATCACTATCTAGCCTATCTCACCATATTTTAGATAAACTCCTTTTGCACCTCTTTTAAAGAGTAAGAAAGGCAAAAAACCAATCCTATTGGACAGAATTACAACTGAATATCAATGGATTACTCTTAAAGAAAAAAAGCCTGACTAGTAGTTTGCCTCCAGCTTTTCTGTTGGAATTTGGTGCACATTAGCATGGGTACAAACTTTAAACACAGACACACTTCAAAGCCTCCTTCAGACAGTTTTGTAACAAAAGCATAAGCCATAAAGCATTACTTGGGAACCACTAAGACTTTTTTTGTGACCGCACAAATAAACTAAGAAGTTCAAGGGATCCAGGCCACAAAAGGAGAATGTACTGAAATCCACCCACAAACCAGATTTTTTAGGCATCCCACAATTGCACACACCAGCTGTGTCCATGGCACCCAAGCTTGAGGCCCATGCACAGCTACTCTGTGTCCCTGACACAGGGCACTCAGGCGTGCTGGTCTGATCTTCAGTCTCCCACCACTGAGCAGCCGCTCCGAGGCCACCAACCTGAGACTGCCCCTCTACTCCACTCTCAGGAGATCCCACCCAGAATACTGCATCCAGCTCTGGATCTCTGAACAGCGGAATGAGGGAGTGCAGAGATGGTCATAGAAATGATCAGAGGGCTGAAGCACCTCTCTTATGAAGACAGCATGAGAGAGTGGGGGTGTTCAGCCCGGAAAAATCAAGGTTCTGGGAAGGCGTTACAGCACCTTCTAGTACCTAAACAGGGCTTACAAAAAAAGCTGGAGAGGAACAAGGGTATGTAGAGATAGGACGGGGTGTAATTGACCCAGAAAGAGAGCATATATCAATTAATACCAGGAATAAGTTATTTACTGTGAGAGTAATGAGATAGTGGAATATGTTGCCCAGAGAAGCTGTGGATACCTCAATCCCTGGAACTGTTTGAGGTTATGCTGCACAGCACTTTGAGTAGCCTGGACTGGTGGGAAGTGTTCCTGTCTGTGGCTGGGAATTGGGACCCAGCTGATCCTTAAGGCCCCTTCCAACCCAAATCATTCTATGATTCTACATAAAAATGTCCTACGGCACGCTGGCAGAGAGTGTTTTGGAGAAACTCAATGCCTACTACTTGGTCAGCTGCTGCCTATAGTCACGCAGCAGCCTTCTTCCAGGAATTCTCCACTTAACCCAATGGGCAACACTGCCAGGCAAGAAGGAAGAGTAAAGCACCCTAACTTACTAAATCCTCAAAAGTTTCCCACTACAACAATACTGGCACCCCCCTCTAGTGGAGACAGAGCTCATACAAGCATGAGATGACACTTGCAGGGTCTTGGGAGGAAAGTTAATCAAACCACAAGAGGAACAGTCAGGGGGTATACAGAGCACAGAATGACTTCTGGCACAATTGCAGGAGCCAGATGCATGGCAAGTGCGCATTTGGGTTTTCTACCAACCAAGAAATGTCACCTCATCTTGGGAGCTCCAAGAAAAATCAGTATTTCCCCTGCTTCCACTGCCTTCTCACATGAAGCACAAAGGAGCAGGGTGTGGCTGCTTTGCCAAAGCTGTTCCTGCACTTTTCTGTCACACTTCTGAGGGAAAAAGTAACTGCTTTCACACAAAAATTATACCAAAGATCCCCATACAGAGTATTCATAGGATTTTAGGAACAATTTAGAAAGAAGAACTGAAAAAGCTGTAAACAAGTCCCTCAAACAGAACTTTGTCACAAAAATCTGGGCAACTGATTGCAAGAAACTTTGTGGAAGAGATGTTGGGAATGGAAATATGCAGATCATGGCATAAGTGTTTGCTCAGGCATATTATTTTTAAGGCATTTATGTTTTCTACAATTATATAATTCACTCCTGTCATCAGATTGTCATCAGCTTGCACATCTCCCCCTGAATTTTTCCCTCTAGACTGAACCTCCTAGGATGCTTTTGCATGTGAAACTTAAGCAATCCAAGGCAGGAAACAGAAACACCCTGGACTTATTGGAGAGGCAGACACTAACCTACGCTATTCCTATCAACTGTGTGCAAAATGGAATAGTTCTAGAAAGTTATTTTGAGTCTATTCACTAAATACCAGGATTGCTCTGATTATAGTAACACACTGAAGTCTCCCTCAGTTTCCAGTCCCACTAGTATGGGCTTTTGAAATAGGACACTGTAACTACTGTAAACAAGAAGCTAAAAGACTAGGGGAGCAAACACTAAATTCAGAAAAGTCTTCTTTTGTTTGCAAGGCTTCTGTGCAGGGAAATATACTGCACTGAGGTAAAGTGGTTCCATCAAAAGGAGCCAAAGTATCTGGATTATGTTGCTAGCCACATTGGGACAGCTCTCAAAGCCCTGTGCAGAAACCATGTCTGGGGCACTCAAAGATACCTGGCTTGTTTCCACAGAATTGCTCTCCATGTATGACACATTTTGTGAGGGACAAAAAGGAAAAGGAAAGACAGAAAGACCAATAAACTTGATAGATATTTATAATGGTATCTTTCAAGTACAAGTCACATGCCGTATCTCAGGAAAAAAAATGGTGAATTCCATTTCCTTGACAAGAGGAATGAAGGGGCAATGACCTGTTGCACTGGACTTGTGTCTGTGGAAATGTAGCAAGAAGCTGGGAAACACGTGGATAGAAAGAGCTGAAAATTCCAATGAATTCTTCACTGAAAGCCCAGGCTTTGCTCCTCAACCCAATCTGATGTTTATGTGGATGGTTGACATATGCTCAAACACCAAACCTAGTACATCCCAGTGTTACTGTAACATATAGGACTACGTGCTCTTAATAGTTGGCTGGTTCATCCTGACTAGACAGAAATGCCTGGAGATATTCTCGGATGGATGCAGGGAATATTCACGTTATTCTCCTGTACTGATAATTTGCCTATACCACATACAACATTTTAGCAGGAGCAAGTACACATTTGGAAAGACACTTTGCAAGTGCAATAGTCAGTGACATGCAACACAGTATTAAGACATTGCTTTACTCTACTGTGGGATTGAGAAACTTATTATCATCAGTCTGAATCTATGCTTCCCTACTTAATATTCCCCTACCAATTTCCCAAACGCCTTTTTACTTCAATAAGTGGTTTTATGTATTCAAAGTTAGCATGCAGCTACAGAAATGTGCTACGAAGTTTACTCCTGTAAGCACAACCTTAGGCAAGGGAGCCAAATTTCCCCTTTACATCCTACATTACAGCTTCACTACCACATGAAACCCTTTCCATGAAACTCATAAGGCGACTGTACATACCTTGTAAAACTACTGATCCAGTTTCTGCAGGCAATTACTGAAGACACACCTGTCACAAAAGGCATTGAAACAACAACTCAATTATGCGCAAAGGTGCACAATTTACTTCTGTTAGCTGGAGTATCAATGAAAGGGCTCAGAAGTGTCCAGACAGAACATCAAGAACAGGTACAAACTGCCACCCTTTGCTACTTCATATTCGGTTACAAGTAACTGCAGAAATGGTTAGTAACATAACCATGAAACCTCGATAGCTCTAGAACCCAAGAAGTGACACCACTGTTGCAGTAAAGATATAGTGAAAACACAGTAACCACAAGAAAAACTAACCCCACCAAGAGAGTCTGTGAGCACATAATCCAGGCACACTAACCAAACAAATATGACCACAACAGTGATGACCACGGTCCCTCCCAGGGCAAGGCAACGCCTAGGGGCAAGGTGACCTTCTCCTGGCATTGCCACTGGCTTGAGGCACCAGCCTGCAGCCGTCCACCGAGGTGTCCTGCCACAGCCATGCCACTGGCAGCAGCTGCAGCGGTGCCACGCCGGCAGCTCGCCTCTCCTTGGAGCAAAGCAGCAGGAGGGTGTGGAGCTCGCCATGCACAGGGCTCCTGAGCTGGGAGCTGGAGGGAGGCTGGCTGTGTGTGAGTGCTCACCATGCACCGGGCTCCTGAGCTGGGAGTGGAGGGAGGCTGGCTGTGTGCTGTGCTCACCATGCACTGGGCTCCTGTGCTGTGGCTGGAGGGAGGCTGGCTGTGTGTGGGTGCTCACCATCCAGTGGGCTCCTGTGCTGGGAGCTGGAGGGAGGCTGGCTGCTGCACTGGTGGCATCCTAGAGCCTTCCGCCCCTCCTTCAGCCCTTCCACCTCACTTGACGCCAGCAAAGCTGATTCAGAATTGAGCTGCAAACAAACTTGCTCCTTCTTCTGCACAAACAGCCTGGCTGTGGACACCCACATCCTGGCTCAGGGAGGTGTGCTGCCCTTCACACATTGCAGCTGTACAGTGCTACCCTAACTCCCTTGCTCTGTCACACACGGCAGCTCAAGGCTTCAGGACACTGCCCAGATCTGACAACCACAACAGCTCAAAAACAGTGCACTGTCAAAGACTAAGCATTTAGTGAAATCCAGCAGCTACAGACCTTTTATCAAAACCCCTTCGGAGCAGACAAAACAACACTGGCCACACTTGAAAGCTATGTAGCTATGAAAGCTTGAGAGTTTATCAGTCTTTCTCCTTTCCTATAAACACCAACCTGAAGTATAACCACCTTAAAAACAGGTGTGACCTGTACATCATCTCTCTCGACTGCTTGAATTCCAGTAAGTCTTTGCTAGAGTTCACATGCAGCTCCTTGCTATTAAATAATCACCCAGGTACTCAAAGAAGATACAAATTTCCCTGTGCAGTAAACATTCAATACTCACCCAACATTCACCGCTGTAGCTAACTTCTTCGTAATAAAAACATGGATACAACTATAGCTATATTTTTCCAGCCGGGGTGAAAACAATCATCCTCAAATGGCAAAAGAACTTCTAAGAAAACCTTCTGCTCCCATAAATAATGTACCAGCACTATTTCAAATCTGCCACACACACCCTAAAAAGACAGGGAGGAGGGAGTGAAAGGGGCTTGCAATGAAAAACAGTATGCATTTCCTTTGCCAGATTTTTACCACTCTTACAATCTCCAGCATTCTGTACAGAAAGATCTTGCCTTTGATGTCAATCCAATGCTTTCAGGCTTGCTCCTGCAAGCACTGCAACATGCAATACATTTTCTAGCAGGCAAAGAAATGGATGGACTGCAGAAAGTGCCTGTGAAACCCATCCTACTCCTAAGGTCATTGTGGCATGTAAATTCCTACAGAAAAGCCAGAATGGTCTGAAATACGGCAACATGAGGCCTTCACCGAACTGAGGATTATCATATATTACTATCAAACTCACAGACATTTTTTTCAGCAGTTTCAAAAATCCACTTCAGGAGGTGTTTGCCTCTTAGTCACTGTCAGAAGCAAAACCAGAAAGATAATATTGGGCTCTCATATTTATCACTTCTGTATTTTTAAAAAGAAAATGAGAGGATCTCCAAATTTTACTTTGAGTATATCACATGGAAGACAAAAGAAAAAAAAAAGCAGCTCCTGTGCCTCTCAAGTTAAAGAAATCTAAAATAAAGATAATTCATTTGGCACAAAAGTCTACAAACGGTTCTCAGCAATAGAGTATCTGTACTCACAAAATATGTTTCCTTTTAAAAGAGACCCAGCCTCTCCACTTTTCCAACTGAAGGCATTTCTTGTGCCACTGATCCTCACCGTCAACCATCATTTCAGCATTGCAATGTAGGAGTGGGAAACAGCAAGGCACAACACTTTGTGCCTCTTTCCCCAGCAGGACCAGCAGCCAGGCTATTATCCATTACAACGTCCACCATCACAAATCTTCAAGGCACTTGGAAACCAAAACACTCTGCACACACCCCAGGCCAGAGCCCTGTCCAGGCTATTTATCCTGCGAGGGGCTTGAGGAGGAGGGATGTGGTTCCCCCTCTCCAGCTGTGCTGCTGGCAGGGGCAGGCATGCCTTACACAGACTCCTTGAACCACAGCAGCCCCTCAAGTCTGCATCTGTTTTTACTGCCAGAACCAAAGGGAGAAGATTCACTTTCTTTTTAAGAAGAAATACTTCTTTACTTCTGGGGTAAATGCATCAGAGCTCTCCTCTTTACGTGCACTAACCTAACTGCCTACAGTATCTGGATCAAGAAGGAGCCAGATCCAGCAGGAAATAGGTACAGAACTGAAAAAAACATGGTCAACAAACTATTCCAGGCTGTGCCTATCAGGAAATTCTGGACACTTTGCACTAATCCAAGCAAGGCTATTATACAGAACCACTTCTTTGTCAAGAGCTTGTAAGAGAAATGCCATGGTCATGGAGTTGCCATGTGAGATGGGGACACATGTATACTATCTAAACCAGCACCAGTACATAGGCTCTTTTTTGGTGCTCAATGTAGCACAAATAGGAACAGTACTTTCAACAATTAGAGACATCAGTCATTAAAAAATGAAAATTGTTCCTAGAGTGCAACCTTCAGCCAAACAATTACCAAGATTTTGCAAGCCAGGTGTGCTGTTATGGAAGTATGGTAAGAGTGTCAGGCAGTCAAGAAACACCAATGGAGGAGAGAAGGAGAGGTCTGAGCACACAAAGACAGGCACTTCTCAGAATTCTCCTCTATGCTCAGCAAAAGCCAAACCAAGGTACCAGACATTCAGATGTTCAATACCATATGTACCAGTTCATCAATGAAAGTGCATGAATGCACAGGCAATGCTTCTCCAGGTTTAAAAGAAACTAAGCTTGAAATGTTAATGAAGTAAACCAAAATTCAAGTTCCCTACATGTAAGTAGAACAGCAGCTCTCATTTTCTTGACAGAACTTTCTTCTGCCCTGGGAATAATTTTATATTTCTGTCAAAGCAACACATCAGCCTTGCACCTGATCCAAAAGTCATTCAGTACCAATACAGATTTTGCCATTGATGTCTATGGGCCATGGATGAAGCCTTAAGCTTCTGCTTTAGCTATGAAGAAAAACACGTGAGGGAGAACATGAAGAAAGTCCAGCCCTAATGCAGCACTGCTGAGAAGTGCCACATCTCTACAGTATCACCTTGCAACACCTGGAAAAGTCAAAAACACATCGGATGCTACATAACCACTGCCAGTTGAAGCCATTACTGCCTCAAATCCCTCATGATCAAACATTTCCAAATTATTATGGATTTAAACTGATTTTAAGCGTCCCTGAAATTACATGTACTTTTCTTTCTGAAGGGGAGGAAATTGCACTTATGTAAAAATTCTAATTTTCTGAGGGAAACAACACCGAAAAGGACAACTGCCACACAGTAACTCTTCCCACTCTCATTCTTCCACATATCCTTGAGCATCACCAAGACCATAAGTGACGGCCTGTGAAGAGTTCCCCACTCAGCCCTGATGGCAAAAGAGCTGCACTCAATTTTCTTCTACATCCATATTTAAAAAAATCCAGATACACAGCAACAGTGCTCAGTAGGTGCTGGCAGGTCACCACCTAGAGCCAGCTCTTCTGACATCTGGAGAAGGCAGCTCACCTCCAAGAGTGCTCAAACTGCTGGGTACTCAAAGGGAAGATGGGGGTGGTCTCCTAAAGGAATAAATTGCTCAGAAGAATCACTTGCCTTTTCATTTAATCCTCTGAATATGATGCAAAGCAAGATCAATATGGAGGGGCTACTGAGAAACAGCTAACTACCCATTAAAGTGTTATTAAGAGCTCATCATAATGATATCAAAGTGAATCCCATGTATGTACAAAGCTGAGAAAAACACTTTCTTCAACAACCTCTCCTGGATTCCCCAAATAGTTAAACTGTGTGACACTATAAGACCAAGTTAAAGACAGATTTTTATTTTTCCCCACATTCAAGAAGAGAAGGAATTATATTTTAGTTACAATCTTCCAGAGCTACTGATGAAAACCACATGACCATAAAGTATTTTTGCTCACAGTGATAAGATTGTCTGTTACTCACACGTGGAATTCACATATTAAGGCTGGGTAAGCAGTGTAGCACTACTTTAATTTTGCACTTTCCATGTGTTTCATCTCAAAAGCTGTTTAACCTTTCGACCCTCAATATTTGTTTTGAAGAGCAGAGGAAGAGAAAGCAGACACCAGCCAATGTTTTCCTCTCTTCAACCAGGACTGCTACTGCTAAGTTCTCAGAACAAGATTTGTAGCAGCCAAGAGTCTAACTACTGCAATCTGTAATAGGGTGTGATGAAGACAATACCACACGATCATGCAGCAGTGTTTCTCAGTACTCCTAAATAACATTTCCTTGGTTATCTGCTGTTCGAAAAGGAAAACAACCACTGTTCATGTGCAACTGCACAGGAAGAGACTGTGTCAATCTCTTCTGGAGCAAAACAGCGTTTAATTTTGTGTGGTTAATATTTAATAAAAACAGCAGTAAAACACAGGCCTATCAAGTTGCTTTGTAAGTCTGAGCACGTATCAGTTAAGGAAAGACATGCGGCACACCTATAGCCAGTAATAGCAAGCTGCAGGGCAGAGCTTCACTTACGCCTGTGCACGCAGCCTATTGCTTCAGTCCACTGCCGAAATTGCCAGAAATATTATTTTAGTACTTCAGTGTAGCCCATCCTCACACAGGAGTAACAGGCTGCATGGCACACAGCCCTGGCCGCCAAATTGAAACATGACTCCCAGACCTGAGAGTGATTCATTTTAGACCAAATGGTACAACACACCAAACCTGACCTAGCATGCAAAAACTTTCTTTGAAAAGATAAGAGTTGCAGCAGTTCTTAGCAGTAAAAAGATTGCAGCTGCCCCAATTACCCCACACTTTGAGAACACAAGTTGCCTACAGGGTCTCCCCCAAGTTATTTTGCCTTGAGACTTCAAAAAAACCCCCAACCAAACAAAAAATCCACCAACCAACAACAATTAAAAGAAAGACAAAACAAAGCAAAACAAAAAACCCACAGAAAACCTACCCAAACCTGAAGCAAATAAGGATGGAAAAAGAAGAAAAAAAAGAAAGGAGGAATTTAAGCAGCATCTAACATTCACAGACAACTGAAATCATGAAGGTGTGAGCTTGTTTCACAGAAATATCCCCACAAAAATTAAATTTAGATATTCCAACATTTTTGTGACAATGAAAAGTTTTCACATATTTCCATAGCAAGCGGTTTTTGGGCTGGCTCCCACTGTGGAGCTATTTAAAAAGAACATAGGAAAAGAAGTGAGAGGAAGAAACTTGGTCCCTCTGGTTCCACCTCTCTCTTCTCACTTCAGTTTGCTAACGGCTTTTGTCCTCTAGCTTCCCTCCTCTTCCCCCCGCTCCCGGTCTTTCTGTAATAAATCACATCCTTATGCTTGTCATTCATCTTCTAACTGTCCTTTACCTTTGTAAACACCATGGATACACCGACACCGCTCCCATCGGACTTGAGCAGGCTCTTCGTCCGAAGGACTGAGGAACTCAGAAGAGAGAGGTGGCAACTATTTTTTTTATCTAGGATTTTTCCCACTGCCTGAATTTGGCATAAATAA
>WBND01000599.1:189748-212402 GCA_013398595.1 Tychaedon coryphoeus | reverse complement strand
CCATTTCCATCCATTTGAGGTTGCACTAATTAAGAAAGCTAAAATTAGACTAAAATATATTAAAACCCCCCAAAAGCAATGAAAAACAAACAGGAGGGAAAAATGGAAGTAGACAAGTGTGGATGCAGACTGCTCACAAGACCCTTGGAGGCAAGTTCTTCTCTTCCCTGGGGCTCCTCTGCCTCCTTTTTCACCTAGCTCTTCCAAACCCCTGCTGGTGTTGGTAGAGATTAGTTGTCTCTGATACTGCTTTTTGGGGCTGGGCCACACCAAGAAAGAAGCAGATGTGAGGTGGCAGGGGAAATTTCCACGTCTACCCTCCTTAGCCCAAAGGCAGGAGACAAGGATACCAGATAACAGAGCTGGAAGCCCATTTTTCAAGGCACTCCATTTCCCCAAGAAGAACATCCCAGGTTTTTACTGGGATGCTCTGTGAGGTTTGCTTCTCCTGAACTTCAGCATTGTGTCTCAGGGACACTGAGGACAGGGAATGATCTCCAGCTATGAGAATGGTATTCACACCATCTCATTACTTGTTCCACAGACACTGTTAGGGTTATCTAACGTCCATCCTGTAGGTGTTGGGCACACAAGGAAGCTGCAGGAAACCCTTCTGTGTCTTTCTGGAACAGGGGAAGGGGACACTCTGGGGCACCCCAGATGGAAAGAGGTGTGCAGGTTTGGATTCAGTTCCCACCCACAGAGAGTAAGCTAGGATGATCGAGTCACCTGAAGGCTTTTCTCAGCCCTACAGGAGCAAAGCTCATGTGAGCCAGCTGCTGCACCCTCAGGAGTGCTCTGCGGGCTGGCTGCCACAGCCCTGCTTTCCCCTGCTTTTCCCAATCACACTGGTGCTGTGCACTCGCTGAAATGCCCCTGCTCTGCCTCACAAGCACAGAGGAAAATCTCGGGGCCAGTCCAGCCTTGCTAGTTAATAATTGAAGGCCTGGTTGCCTGCTACTCCCTTTGCCATTTAGGGCTGAATCATTGCTTGTGTTTACAATCCCACACGTAGTATTTGCAGCATTTGTTTGCAATTGTTCTTGTAGTTCCTTTGTGTTTCTTTCACTGGCCAGGCAGAGTAGGGGCTACAATGGAAAACAAGTAGAAAGCCGTTTGTTTAATGCCAGAAGAGTGGGGGGACAGAGTCCCTGACCTCATCAACTGAAGCCATTTTAACCTGGTGGAAGTCTAACCCCACA
Organism: Tychaedon coryphoeus; assembly: GCA_013398595.1. Classification (NCBI taxonomy): domain Eukaryota; kingdom Metazoa; phylum Chordata; class Aves; order Passeriformes; family Muscicapidae; genus Tychaedon; species Tychaedon coryphoeus. The sequence continues at coordinate 211,200 of WBND01000599.1, read as the reverse complement.
TTTTTAAAAGATAAGTACACTTTTCTTGGTGGCACATCTACTTTTTTGACCAGCTGCCAGAATTTGGCTGGCTTGGACTGTGATTTCCCAAGATTTCTAGATGCCCAGCTCTCCCTTCTTTCAGTAGGAAAAAGGTGTTCAAACCACATGGTAATTTCCATAGTAACTCTTCGGAGACACACTTGCCCTGTTGGTGACCTCCTCAGCACTGGGAGAAACAAAAAATAGCTCCAGCTCTGGCTTTTGAGCCGTGCCATAACACAAACCTGGGGCCCCATCAGATTTTGGTTTTTAATTTTTCCTTTCAGGAGCCTCTCAAGCAGCACAGAGCAGAGCCACCCAGGAGGGGCAGGGAGGAGGCTCAGGAGGGCATACAGCCTGTGCAGGGCCCTGTACTGGGGCAGTGAAGTCAGGAATGAGAAAAGCAAAAGTAGAGGAACAGCAACCAAGTCTCCTGTGTCATCATGCAAATATCAGAAGGGGCTGAGTGCAACAGAGGGAGTAAAAAGGGAGGAGGAGAGGTGTCAGGCACAAAGCTGAAATGTTTCTCTCTGTGTTTGTTTACTTGTTTTGTTTCTCAGTACTGAGTTGGTAACTAGCAGCTTGTTAATTGACAATAGAGTATATTGGTTCAAATTTCCTGTCACAGAACAGGGGTTTTCAGACCATGACAGAAATAAGCTGTTTGGTAAGTAGAAGAATATGGGTTGCTGATACCTATAGTTTTGTTGATGGTAGTAATGGATATCAGGTTGTTCAGGACTAGCAATATTTGAATTCAAGTCCTTCCTCTACCATGGTGTAAGATCTTCAAGCCAAGATCATGTATATATTTTTATGGAAAACAGGTTTTATCAGTCATCAATTTTGAACACAAAGGATGAGTAGCCAAGGCAACCTCTGTGGCAGCTAGTACACTTGTGTTCAGACTTAATTACTTTTCCCTGAGCCTTCAAATACAGAAGTACGTAATATATTGAAGGAAAAGGGGCAGCTTGATTGTGCATCCTGCCTTCCAGAAAGTAATAACTGTGTTAAATGGAAGAAGGTGTGCTGCATTACAGGAACAAGGCACTGACCTTTACAGAGGTTAACAGGCAAAGTACCAAATGGAGATTTTTTTGTTCATTAGGAGGAAACATGAGAGTATAATTAGAAACAGACCATGCTAGATGGTTTTGCCCACTACTACTATTCAACAGAGCAGAATAGATGAAGGTATTCACTAGTTTTGGGATTGAATTAACAGCTAGAAATTTAAATGGGCATTAATGGGCATTAATTTTTTTCCCCATAGGAATTAGGAGACAAACCCGTAATTGTGTATTTGAGCAAAATAATGGCAATTTTTTGGAAGATGATTTAAAAATTATTTTGTAATTAATGAAGAGGAACATGCACTGTTTGAATGATCATTAAGTGGATGCAACAATCAAATGCAATAGGAAATCTTTAATATATCACCTGAGACTGATCTCTTCAAATTGTTCTGGAACCTGTCCACAGAAGATCCTGGGCCAAAATTCAGTCTCTAGATCATAAGCTGTGCTTGAAGTCTGAAAACAAAGACTTTTTCTTCCTTTCAGGTGGGTGCATATGCCCTGTGAAGGTTAATGGGAACTGCAGAAGCATTTGCCCTACAGGAAAGTGGAATTAAAATCCCACATTATTAAATTGTTCAACTAGAAATTTGGTCTCTAGCAGTTACACAGATATATTGACATTTGAAGTTTTCCCTTCTCAGCAAAAAACTCTCAAAAAGAAGTTGCAAAATGTTGAGGTTGAATGGGAAGAAATAGGTCAGGGTGCAAGGTTATTTGTCTCTGTATACTGGGAGCCTTCCTGCTGAATTGCACACACTTGTGGCCACTTTCTTAAGCTATGTAATATTGAGGCTACACAAATCTGCCCTGTTCAGACTGTTGTCTATTGAACTTGTTCTAGCTGGGAGGAACTGCATAAGCCATGGATTTGACCCAATCTCTTGGTCAAAGAAATGACTCCTGACTCAGGTGGAGTAAGGCTTGAATCACTGGAAACAGCAGTATCGTTGTGCCCCTTTCCATTTGGCTGACAAAGAAATAAGCATAAATAAGCAAAAATAATCCTTCTTTTCAGATAAAATCCTCCAGGTACCATTTTGAGCCACTGATCCATCATCCCAGCAATGCATCTTTCTGACACATAGTAAAAAATACATACCTTTGAAAATTGCAATGACAAAAAAGAAAGATTTCCTTTATGTGACTGCAAAGAATCTATGTTTCTTTTTCAACATGTGTTTGAGGGCTATGAGCTGCTGGATGAGTCAAGGGAAATCCGCTTCTCTGGTCTCTTCCCGTACAAAGTGAACACTGTTGCATGGCAGTGAATCTTCTTGCAACTCAGATAAGGTGAGCTTATGTAATCCTGTAAGCACTGAAAAAGTGAATTTACCCATTGTGTGAGAGATTGGAAAAATCCTGATGGAAAATGATTTTAAAAAATACTTACAAGAGGACTGGCATTGCGTACATTCTCTTAATTTTAAATAACAATCTGTACAATGTGCTATGTAAGCCTTTTAAGTCCTGTGATTTATTACGTGTTCCTGAACTTAGCTAGGGTAGCTTTTAAATTTGTCGCATTAAAGAATATATTCTCAGCCAAACTGTTGTTATTCTGTTTTTCCATTTTGAACTGTGACCCATTATTTGTGCCTAGAAAGATTCAGCGAAGTTTTATCTACCACAGTAAGTGAAAGTCTGCATTTTTTGGAGATGTAGTACCTATAATAAGAAGACCATGAAGTCATTCCTACAGCTACATGCATAACTTGCATGAGCTCCAGCAATCAGTAACTACCACGAAGTACAAAGGTCATATAGGCAATGATGGGTTAATGTTTGGGGTCAAAATCAAGTTCTCAGTGCCATTAAAGGGCCAATATAATTTAAGTACCTTTTGTATGAAGGTGTCCACACCCATTGTCTGGGTGCCTAGGTAGCTTGGCCTGTGACTCCTATTAGTACCTGAAAGGAGTGTGACAGAACAATATCCCCCATATTCCAAACAGGAGTACAGTCTTGTATTTTAGCACATTCACAGGAAGCGTGGAGCAATGTGCTCCTTGTGACTCAGGACTGGTGGTTTCCAGATGCTCTTTTGGTCAGTCATTCAAGTGAGGACTGTGCACCGTGCTGCTCCTCAGATTGCAAACCTCCTCACACTGCTCATCCAGCAGAAAAAAATACCTGTGCTACCTGGGATGAAGCCTGAGAATAAAAGGTAGCAGGACTTCCCTATTCTGCTTCCTTCTGAGTGAGAGGCTTGGGCTTTGCTATGCCAGAATTTTATTGCTTTACATTGCTGGCAGTACAAAATACTCAGAGTACAAGAAATATATACATAGTAAATATGCTGTCCGTGCAGAGCAGGAAAAGCTCCTTTCAGCATCCTTGGCACAATGACAACATACCTTTCTGTGTCTGTACCACACCATTCTAGTTTTCACTCTGCCTCCAAGAGTCTAGCAAGAACAGTGACTCTGCTTCTCTTCTACCCACATATGTATTTTATCTGGAGGAGAATTATCAGGTGGATAGTGAATGGTTGCCTGTAAAAAAAGTATCTGTTTTCTAAAAAGCCACCCTCCTCAGAAACTCTCATCAACATGGAGTAGTGGAGATTAGGCTGGAGGGATGAGAAGTGGAGGAGGAGGTTGGCATGTGCATCTCTGAGCATCCGTGAGCTGGGCACCTGCTGCAGTCCAGAACCCCTCCCAGGATTTCTGGAGCATGCCAGGGTCAGAGGTTTCAAGAAGAGGGTCTCTCAGAATATGGAATGAAGGATGGAGTCTTGAAAACTCTGAAATTAATAACTCCAGTAAAAAATGTATATTCTCATTTCAAATGTTCCATTTAAATGCGTCAGTGCAAAACTTGGTCAAAGCAACAACAGGGATTTGTAAACTCTTTGAGGCAGAAACCAGGCTTTGACAGTCCTCAGAAGACTGAAACATCAGTTTTAAGTGGAACCCACAGGTGCTGTGCTTTAAAGCAAATAACAAAAATGCAGTTGGTGCACAACCCCTCCATACATCTTTAGCTGTTGGAAGTGACTCCTGCCTTGGAGTTATGACAGAAAAGGTATGTTGGCATAGAGTATCCTTACTACTTAACATGTTTTGCTATTCTCTCTTACTGACACAGACATTGTCCTGGTTTCAGCCCGTGCTGCACACTTCCAGGTCTGTGTAAACTGCCATAATGAGAAATAGCTTGTCACTGCCTTAGTGACACAGACATGAACCGGAGTTCCTTGATGACATCACAGCCACGAGACTGGCCTTGCTCTGCCAGCGGGCAGGGGGAATGTCATGCCTGACTTTCAGTGATGCAGAGCACAGGACGTGGGGTGCAGGGCCAGAGAACATGGGGGAAAATTTTTTTTGTCACCTGTGTGACAAAAGGTGCCCAATCCCCAACAGCAAAACAAATCCTTTGCTGGGATTTAAAAATTATCATGTCACAGATTGGAGCCACTCTGTGAAAGCTCCACCCACTGCTGACTTGGTGGCTCAAGGGTGGCAGAACTGTAAAAAGCCAGGAAACCACCAAATAAGTACAGCTGTGACACATAAAGTTCCCCTTCTACCCTGCAGCAAATCTGAAAGCAGGCAAACTCTGAACATTCCTCCTCTTCTGGTCCATGAAGCACTTGACATAAGGATAGCTCAGTGCTGAGGACTACACCAAAGATTCAAACCTGGCTATCAAACCTTCTTCTAACTCCATCACTCCCAGTGTGCTGCTGCCATTCAGAAAAAACTGTGCTAAGGAGATGCCTTTGGTTGAATCACATGGAGTGAAAAGACTGGGTATAGAGCAGAAATGTTGGAAGGCTGTGTGATGTTCTGAGATTTTAGAGCAAAAATTTATTAAAAAGCAAGAAAACTGAAGTTGGCAAAACCAAATATCTAACATAATAATAATAATAATTATAATAATGATGATAATAATAATAGCAATAGCAACAATGATAATAAAATTTCCTTTTGTCTTCAGTATATCCCATGGGTTTCATTGTTTCCTTTTGCAAACAACATTATCTGGAGAACAGAAGATTGCCATTTAGTCCAAGAGTTGTGGTTCGCTCCAGTCACCTATATGATACAGGAATGTGGAGGCAGAACAAATGACTTGTGCTTTTTTTTTTTTTTAATTTTGATCATACCTGGAGACCTCGCCTAAGATGGATGTTTTAATAGTAAGCATATTTCTCTTCCATTTTTCTTAAAACTGGAGTAATCAGTGATGCCATAAATCTCTCCTGCCAGCAGTAAAAGACTTGTTTTGCCCTATAGGCATGACTGATTTTAGATTTCATGTTGAGATTTAATCAATACATGGTTTGTGTATCCGAACATTTTAGTGCAAAAGGTAGGCGGCCTTTCAAAGGCCAAAGTAACTGCTTGAAGCAGAAATGTACATGGCAAAGGACACACATTCCTCCTTCTCTTTTGGGTCTCTTCCTTTCAAAGTACACTGACCTTCTTTATCTGTGTCTACTTCAAAATGCCAGTCAGTTTAGTCTATGAAAGAAACTTCTAAGCTAGGTCTAATAAGCACCTCTGTCATACTGAATATCTCTTGTAATAAAAGTCCTCCGGTTTGTTTACAGACAATACCACCTTCTTGTGTCTTTGAGAGGTGCACTCTGGCAGAAACAACTAGTACTGACCTTGGTAGAAGGGATCATTTATCAGTAGGAGTGGGAAAGCCATAGCTATAAACATGTGAACAAGACCAAACCATGGCAGTGTTGAAAGGCTTGTGTCTATGTTGAAAAAACTCAAACCCAAACCCAAACCCACCAAGAATTACATATCTCTGCGCTTTTGTTTAATTTTAAACTGTGTAGCCCTTGCCTTGTGCTGTTAGTGAGCAATAGGTTGCAGGAAAGCTCTTGTGAGTTGTGGCTACTGAAGTGCTTGTTTCTTGCCCACCTGCCTGCTTACCCTTCACTGCATTTTTCTCCTTTGCTGGTGAATCTGGAAACTCTTTCTTCTGCAGCAGCATCTCTCCTGCCTCTGAGGCTCCACTCAAGGCGATCAGGACTGATTTGTGTCAGATATGAACAGATATTCATAGTTTCTAATACTTTCACTCTAAATAAGCAGAGAGCAGGAGACAGGGAAGAGGTATATTGTCCATTAAGGAATGAGGGATTTAGTGATTTGCTCAAACCTGTCCATGTAATTGCTGTCAAAGCTAGCAGTTGAAAAGAGGATCCTAGACCTCCCAAGTACCAGAATTAAGAAACCAGACTTGTCCAAAATTTGCCTAGCTTTGATTACATAAAATGAAAATGACCTTTATGATTGATATGTATCAAAACACACATCAATAAAATCCCTCCTTTCTCAAATGCAGATTCTATGTACAGACACACATGATGAAGAAGTCAGAGCTTAAGTGGGTGAAGTCTGGCTTACTCATTTGAAACTGTGTCTGTTTACATATGGCTGAATTAGAGGTATTACGTCTTTGACAACATACTTCATGAATTTTTTTGTACAAATGCATCTACACCACAATCTCCAATGCCTATTACTCTGTTTTTCACTTGTTTAAACTTTTCACCTTCCTGCTGAGCTCCTAATGGAACAGTTTTTTCCTAATGCTCTGGATATGGAGTAGTGTTTTGGTCTTTTTTTTTTTTTTTAAGGTCTATGAAGATTGTCCAGCACTTAAAGCAAAAGCTTTAGTAATAAACATATAGCACTAGGACCAATCCCTTTGTTCTTCCTCATTCTGAGGTTCCTCTTTTGATTTCAAGAGGAGAATCAGCTGAGCAAGATGCTACTCAGCACAAATAACATTGGCAGGACCACCCACAAAGCAGAAACAGAACTCTTGTCCTTCAGCCAGAAGGCATTATAATTTCTGTGACGAAGAGGATCATGTTCCACTTTTGTTCCTACAGTCACAGTAAGAGGAACAGTCAGTTCTCAGAAATACATGATTTTATTTTAAGGAGTGTTGTGTGGTAGAGAGCTGGGCTAACACTGGAGCTAGGGTCCTGCAAAGAAAAATCAGGTCATGGAAAATGCACAGTAGATGCAGTAATATAAGGCAGAATATGTACTGGAAAAGAAAGACAGTGCTACAAGAAGCTCCTTCTTCACTGAGGAATGGATTGAGAGAAAGGAGGAAAGGCACACTGGAAGAATAATTGACATCTTCCAGACACAGCGGACACCAAGCTGTATGTGAAACAACTGGATATTGATCAAGTGAGCAAGACCTGGAGAAACAGAGAGATATGGAGAACTTCTCAGGAAAGAAAAAAACAGCAATGAAAACCCTTGCAAAGCTCACTGGAAAACTCCAGGTGGGGCAGGGGGGTAGGGTGGTGAAGTACCTGAGGAAGCAGACAGAGCAGGGAAATGCAAAGCAAAAGAAATAAGTGAGCAGCTAATGATTGAAGCAGAAACTATAGAGAAGTGGTTAAATGGAGAACTTTCTCCCAAGTGATAGTCTGTAAAAGAAGAAATGGGTGAATTGAAAGCAAAGATGCAAAACATCCTCAGATTTGGGTAGAACAACACAGAAAAAAAGACATTGGACTTCCAAACACAGTTAGTTCCACCTTAACACAACATCCAGTGAAATGTGGGAACTTAGCCAAGATATCATTAATATCACCCTAATAGAAATGTCAGCAATATAAGCTGCAATTGAGAAGATGAAAAAAACCAGAGCAGCAGTCAAAAAAGTTATAGCACTAATGCTATGTGACATCCACAACTTAAAAGAAATGATGGCAGAGCTCAGCAGTGATGCCTGAGAAAGAAGAGATCCCTCCAGCATACTGAAAACACAAAATTATTGCCGAAATGCTCCAAAATGGGATTGCAAGAACCATGGTGTCTGGAAAGAAATTGTAAACTGTATCTAACCTGAAAAGTTTTCCACAAGTACTGCACTCCATGAAGTAAAAAGAGCAGCAAAAGGGAAGTTTTGTGAACAGTTTGGATATAGGCTTAGCCCTGTACAGACTAGATATATCCACTTAGCCCTCTGTAGATATATGCGAAACAAATGACTGGCCTTCAAAGCTTCCAAAATTGCTTGAAGCAATCTTTTTTATTGACTCTTTCAGTCCTAGAAAAGCTTGCCTGCTATTATTCATAACAATAAGGAAAAGTCAAGTGCTGCTGAGAAAGAGTAAATAGTGATTTAGCATAAACACCCCTTAAAAATGTGTCTGCCTTTCCTTTCCATTGATATCAGGAATTTGTCATGGATGGACAGTGTCAGTGTACACTGACAATACTAATCCTGTATAAGCATGGACACTGCCTCTACACTTTCGACAGCACAAATGTCCCTAGGCACAACTCATTGCCACATTGTGTCATAGTGCCCAGCTTCTCAGGAGTGATCATAAAAGAAGGGTTAGATCATAGAGTCATTAAAGTGGGAAAAGACCTCTAAAACCATCCTGCTGTGAAGGTAGAACCACCATCATGTTCACCACTAAACCATGTCCTCAAGTGCCACTACCACACACTGTTTTAAACATTTCCAGGGATGGTGACTTCACCATTTTCCTGGGCAACATGTTTTGATGATTTGCAACCCTTTCAGTGAAGAAATTTTTCCTAATATCCGTTCTAAATGTGGTGCAACTGGAAGCCATTTCCTCTTGTACTGTCACTTTCTACCTGGGAGAAGAGACCAACCCTCACCTGCCTACACACTCCATTCAGGTGCTTGTGGAGGGTGATAAGGTGTCCTCCAAGCATCTTTTTGTCCAAGTTACACAACCCCAGCTCCCTCAGCCACTTCTCACCAGACCTGTGCTCCAGACCCTTTCCCAGCTCCTTTGCCCTTCTCTGAACATGCTCCAACACCTCAGTGCCAGTGCCAAGTACAGAAGGACAATCCCTGCCCTGCTCCTGCTGGTCACACCATTGCTGATACTGGCCAGGATGCCATTGGCCTTCTTGGCCACCTGGGCACATGCTGGCTCAGCTGGAAGCCAACCAGCAGCCCCAGGTCCTTCTCTGCTGAGCCACTTTCCAGCCTCTCTGTCCCCAGCCTGTAGCACTGCCAGGGATTGTTGTGACCCAAGCCAGGACTTGGCGCTTGGCCTAGTTGAACTCATCCATCCAGCTGGTCTCAGCAGCCTGTCTTTGCATGGCTGCCTAGAATGCATGCACTCCACATGCACATGGACCATCCACATGATGGTTCTTTGGAAGGATATATGCAAAAATAACCAGCCTAAAATTTCCAGTGTTTCTGGCCAAGTGATGTTATGCCATGGCTATAACCTGTGATCACACCTTTTTCAGCATTTAGTTGTTCCTTGAAGGGGTGGACCATCATGCATCCTCAAGCTGATTGGGCTGCACGTGTGCAGAGCTAAGTTCCTGAGTGCTTTCAAGGCCCTCTGGGAGAAGCTAAAGGGCAGACAACCATCAGAATGAAACATGCAAATTACTTCTTACTGTCCTCTTCTTATCTATGCACCTGATAGTAGGCTGAATGTATTTATCTTGTGGCAGCAGCACACATCAAGTTGCTATCACTGTGGGGAGTCCTGTAACCCCTCCTTATTCACATGACAGACTAATTTTCTGGTTATAAAATATTATCAGATCCAAGTAAGACTTAAATTGCAGCTATTGTTAGCTGACTGTGTTGTCTGCATTCCTCTGCCAGGAACAATGGAAATGTGCTTATTCTCCTGGAGGATACTGTCATAAATGCACTTCCTGATTTCTTTGCCACAAGTCACTGATAGGTGAGCTGCTTCATGATGGCTGCTAAGGCTCTCCTCCACTGCCTTTTACCAAGCTAGGCTACAGAGCACTGTTGTCATGGATGCAGTCCGTATGCATCCATCCCACTCATTTTCCCATCCATTTTGCAATGTGGCATCGTTTTTTTTTCTTTGTAAATTCACAGAACAGGTGATCATGCATAGGATGGTGGTTCTCATATTCATTTTGTGTTCACTTGAGTGCACCAGGTTAGCTAACTCCTTATTAACACACAGGTATTTGAGGTCCATAGTTTTGGGGAAAGGCTATCTCAGCTCTTTTGTTGGTGCTGTTTAACACTGGAGCTCTAAGTCAGTAGCAGGTCGAGATTCTTGCAGAGTTTGCAGGGTTTGACTCAAGGAAGTGAGAATTCACTGCCTCCTCTGATATGGATAGGAAACATTTACAGATGCTCCCAGCAGAGTCTTCAAAGGGTGAGGCAGGAAAACATGTGGTGAACATGTGGACTTCTGTGGGAGGTGGTTCTGCTTGATGGATATTTTTCCTCTGTCAGCTTATGATACTGACAGCAGACCCTGAGGGAATAGTGGGGTCACACCTAGGACTGAAAGCTCTGCTTTTGCTGAAGCAACAGGCAGAGCTGCCATTGCAAGCATTTTTATTTCCAGCACTCATACCCTGTCTGGATTTAGTGGGACAAACATGGTATTGCAAGGAAAGGTGAGCACATTCTGTAATGGACATTTCCTCAGCCTTGAGTCTTTTCATTTTGTGGAAACTTGTCAGCAGAGGGAGAAAGAAAGGCAACTCCTCCTGCTTTGCTTCACTGCTTTTTACCAACTAATTACCACTTATACGTTGCACTTGTATAGCTGACTATCCCAAAATTAATTAAATCTTTCCAATCCTTAGAACCCCGAACAGTTGGGCTGCTGTATTTAACCATTGTATTTAATCAGTCAGTAGCGGAAGGAAACTCTTGTATAGAACAGAAAATGGTCTGAATTTTTCAGCCTCTCCTTGTATCTTCCAGAACCCAGATACTTAAAGGAAAATCTCCTTACAGTTTGCAAACAGAAGTCATATAACGAAGCCTTCTGCTTGTTCTTCATGTAAATAACACCACAAGAGCCCCCAGTTTGTCACTCATGACCCTGCACTGAACATAATGTGTACACAGGGTAATTTCATGTCTTTGGCTTGTCCTATGGAGAAACAAGCCATTCCTTCCCTTCTGCCTCGATCTTCAGCCCAAAGAGCAAAGCTCTGCCTATTGCATGCATGCAGAAATATTTCTGATGTACTGGCGTGACCTCAGCAGCTTCTGCCCAGCAGATTTGCAAGGAAACTCTTTCCAAGACACTAGGAAAATGTGAAAACTGCTCATGTGCCTTAGGAATACTTCCTTTAGTTGATCAAAAACTGGGAAGGTTAGGAAGAGGCTGCCAGCTGTTAGCGCAAAGTTTTTCTCTTAGTGGAGTTCCATGTGTCCTTTGTGACATATGTCATTTTCCTCCAGCAAAGAAGCCATCATTTTTTCTTCCTTTCATCTGCTAAGATGGATAGTATCTTAAGAGCATGTGCATCAGCCAAAATTTTTTCAGTATTCTCAGAACCTAGAAGATGAAAACAAGCCCAAACTTCTTTATGCACAAAGAAGTTAGAAGTCTGTTTCTCTGGATATTATTTGTTTCAATGATACAGCCACTTTAGTATTAATTTGATTGATTTAATGAACAAAGTAACAAAATCACATCATCACAGAGTATGCTGAGTTGGAAGGGACCCTGAAGGATCATCATGTCCAACTCTTAGCCCTGCATAGCACCACCCCCAAGAGTCACAGCGTGTTCCTCAGAGCACCTATTGTGCAGCAAAGTAGAAAAATAATTGAAGTTAGGTCATTCTCAGTTACCCTGGGTGGCTTGTGAGTGCTGGATAGAGTGGAAGCCAATAAAAAATAAAAATTTTGTCACTAAAGCATCCTGACACGAGTCTGAGTTCAGACCAGGAACACAGCAGGGAGGAATGGAGATGACATTCTTTCATGTTCCAGAGTAAAGTCACATTCTAAGAAAAGAAAGGATGGAAAATCTCTGGATACAGATTCCTCAGTAAAGGATGTGATACTGTTCAGGAACTGTGATATTCCAGTATTTTGCATCTGGTCAACAATATTTATCATGTACTGGGAAAATAAGACATGCATGAAAGTGAAACACAGGACAAAGACTTGCCACAAGAAAGGGTCAAGAGTAAGAGTGAAGCTCTATGCCTTCAGCATGAATTATGAGCAGGTCAGAGGTAGTAAAAAGTGTAACAAATCACACTTCTACAAATACTTTTCATTTAATGTCCTGCTGCTGCATAGTTCCATGAGGACATGGAGAATTTGCAAACATGCAAATGCAGCAAGGTTCTATCTGACCTCAGCAGTGATTTGTATAAGATCTGGAGTAATCTGCACCTTCAATACATTTGAGTTCTGTTTGGAAAAGCAGTTAAATATCCAGATGCCTAACAGAATCTCTTAGTACAATTGGGATAGGAGTGATGCAAACAAATCCTTCGTTATTGGGCTTTTCTGTGAGACTAATTTGTCTGGAAGCACAAATTGCTCCTGTCTAAAGGAAGCAATTCCCTTTTCTATCTTCATATTCCCCTTTTGAAGTTTATCAAAAGATTAAGAAAACAGTAGGAGAATTCCAGAATTTCAGCATGGGAAGTTTCTGAGTAAATTTAGTTTCTTCTTCCTGTTAGAAGTCCAAATCTCTCTAGCTCCCTGGGTCCTCTTCATCCAACACTAATTTAAAGTCTTGCCCAGTCTGAGGTACCCTAGAATTGCAGCCTTTATCTAAGAAACACTTTAGAGAAAAAGTGCTGAGAAAAATGTTGGTATGGAGATAACAACCTCGCCAATATTCACAATCCACTATTGAGCAGCTTCTTGACTAATATATTCTAGACTATTGCCATGTTTTCCATTTACCCCAAAAAGCCCTAAAAGCCAGAGTTCCAGTCGCACTAGATGCTTTTGTGGAAAAAAAAGGGTGGTGGTTTTTAGAAAAATAAAAGAACTGTTCCATTCAAGTTGTCTTCCCTGTGTATATGATGCAAACCTTTTTAAGAGAAATAGCTTCTACTGCAACAAACCCCCTTTGGACTTGTCTGGACTCAAGCAGATACAAGATACAAACTGTGAGGGGAGCTTAGTATCAGAAAAATTTACTCTGAAGATCCAACCCACATTTCACATGTCAAGAGGGGAATTAACAACACTAACAAAAAATTGTATTTTGCTTAATTAATATACCAGTTATATTATAAGAACCAGTTTCAGTTGATAAAGAGTTAAAATTTTTGATTTTGCTATGAGAGAAAAAAATGGGTTTCAGGAATAGGAAAAACCTGTAATTTTAACCTGTTGTGTCAAATGGCGAAGAATATAATTGCTTGCAGAATATGTAAATCCTGGTGCAACAGAACTCCCATGTCTTAGCTAAATATAAAGGTAAGGTAACATTTTGATGTCACAGATTGTCAGAGAGGCAACTAAGAGCAGTTTACTCTGCAAATTGCATGCAGGCACATCATAACCTTCTTAATCATGTTTGCTTTGGAGTCAGAAAACAGCTTCAGGAAACATAAAGCAAGCACTGGATCCATCCCTTTTGGGAATTTTGCCGTTTTTTTTTTTTTTTTGATTATGAAGCCGTATAGCTTTTTCTGCTACTGAGGATATACTTCACCAATAGCAAGTTTTGTCCTTATCAAGGTAGATACTGCCATCCATCTGACGGCAGTACTGCATTAAGGTCTAGAGAAGTAGTGTAGGGAGTTCCTTAGGGGAGGACATATTGTGCCCATTTGGTGCTCCACAGTAATCCATGGGAATTATCCATGGGTCCCAGGTATGTTTTTAGTAAGAGAATTTTGCCACTTTGTGAGTTTTTTACTTTCCTGGGTTTCTCATGGCAAACAACTCATTCTCAGACAGAAATTGACTATCCTGGAAACTGCCACAACTTAAATTTCGTGGCTTTCTTAGAACTTCTTCATTTTATATAACTCAAATGGAAACAAAAATTGAAACATATGATACTAAAAAGCAATTTATTCTGAAGGTGTTTTGAGGATTAGTCAACAAAGAGAGTTTGGCATACTCTTCTCTATAGATCGTTTATATTTCTCAGCCCAAACTTTTAACCTACGGTTCTGCCTTCCCGTGATATCCTTACTATTGTAATTCTGGTTGTTCTTTAATGTACCTGAACTAACACTAGATATAGATTCAGATGTAACACAGTGGTGCCTAATGAAATTTGTATTTCTGTCTGTTTGAAGCAGAAATCTACTGTCGTGGATTTATGCTTGCTCCTTATTGCTGCCATTTTTCTCTAAATATCAGTCTAGTAAAGTAAAAAATAAATCCTGAGGTAAGTACTGCACAAATTGAAGTGGTATCCTGTAGAATAAAATTTCTACCTCTTCTGCTTGGATTGTTTTCAGGGTAATCCCAGACATGAGTACAGACTGGGATAAGAATTCATTGAGAGCAGCGCTGTGAGGACTTGGGATGCTGGTGGATGAAAGGCTGGACATGACCCAGCCATGAGCACTCCCAGCCCATAAAACCATGTCCTGGGCTGCATCCAGAGCAGCGTGGGCAGCAGGGGAGGGAGGGGATTCTGCCCCTCTGCTCCACTCTGGTGAGACCCCACCATCAAACCCTGCATCCAGCTCTGGGGTCCCAGTGCAGGAAGGATACGGAACTGCTGGAGGGAGTCCGGAGGAGATCACCCAAGTGAGTAGAGAGATGGAGGACCTCTGCTATGAGAAGAGGCTCAGAGGGTCAGTGTTGCTTAGCCTGGAGACGAGAAGGCTTCAGGAAGACCTCATAGCACCCTTCAGTACTTAAGGGTGGTTATAAAACACAGGGAGAGGGCTTTTACAAGTGTAGAGAGTGTCAGGAGAGGGCAGAATACAATGAATGTATCCCCCTTTCCATTTTTTAAATGCCATGTTTTCCTTTTGAAAGCTTTTGAAAGCTTTTTTTTCTTTTTTTTTTGACTCTTACAAACTGTGAACCATGAAGGTTTTTTTTGCTTTGTTTTCTTTTGGAGCAGTGGTACAGAGTTTGCTTTGGCTTCTAAATCTATATTTTTAAAAAGCTCCCTGTCTGATTGTGGGCCTCTTTTCTCCCTTTTCTCACCTTTTCCCTTTCCTTTCCATTTTCCTTGCCTTACCTTTGCCTTTGCCTTGCCTTGCCTTTTCTTGCCTTTTTTTTTGTGCCTTTTTATTCCTTGCCTTTTGTTTTTTTTTGTCTTTTCTTGCCTTTCCCTTTGTTTAAATATTTCTAGCTGCTTTATGGTTTGCTTCACTTTCTGCAGTTCCTCTCTTAAAATGGTGCAGCTTTGTACTACATTTCTTCGGCATGCTCTCTTCTTCTATATACTTAATGCTAGACCTTTCAAATGGAGTTCCTGTTCTAGTTCCTAATTTTGTTATTGCAAGACCTAAGATCTTGTTCTGTGAAGTCTATTGACTGGCATGCTGATAGCTTCTTCCTGAGCCCTCTTCCTAAATTTACACTTGCTCTGGAGACAGAGATACAAATTCTTTAATTTTTCATTGAAAAATCTAATATCTGCTCTCATAAACTTAATGTGGATCTGCTTTGCAGTGGCACGGTTAATTTTGCTCTACAGCTCTGACCTTCACAAGTTGCAAATTAATCTTAATTCCAGCCATAATTTAAGCAGTGACATCTTCATTATTTCACTGATAAACTTAATTTTGGTTGTCTGAGATATACTTTATGATTAATTTCTAAAGAATTGACTTTGAAAGATCTTTACTGGAAAAGGTAATTGGGGAATACAGCAGAATTATTACAGTTATGGAACACTAATATTTAATGAAAAAATAACCAGAAAATATAATTTTTGATACAAAAGGAATTGAAACTTAGTAATTAAATTCCTAGAAGCTTCAAAATATGAAGAAAGATGAAGATATTCTATTAACCATTGCGTCTTTTCCTTTTTCTGAAAGGAAGCAGGGGTCTCAGTATAACTGCTGGTAAGAAGCTCAGCATGCAGTGAACCTGAGGTCAGAAGAATATTTTTCCAGATGAACGGAGGTTTTTAGCTGTCTGATCATTATTATTGATTTGTGGTTCCGTAAGTGGCTATATGTAATTAGTTCCTCCTATTTTTTTTCCCCTAGGAAGAATCTGTCTGTGTTTACCCCAATTTTTGGTTTGTACTAATCCTCAGCAATACAGTTTTGTTCTGTGGTCAGTTGAGTAGTCAAGCAGCTCTTCTTGTTGCTCTGTCACCAAGCCTCAGCCTACTGGGTGCTGTCTACATTCTCTGTGGAAAAATCACTCCCATTTTCTCCCAAAGAAACCTTATGGGCACAGTGCTCAGTACATCTGAGGTCTCTTATCTAAGTGAAATCCAATTCTCACTGTATAGCTTCTGCTTCACTAAATTGTAAGTATACTTTTAATTCATAAATGCTGCTCTTGTGTAGATAATACTTAAGGCAGGTTTTCCTTCATAATATCTTCAGGAATTACTATGTCCAAAACTACACTGGAATTTACTGCTGCCCCCTTAATTTGACCCAGACCTGCCCTACTTTGGTGGCCTCATTGTCATGACTGTTCCTGGTCCCTTTGTGCTTCCACTGCTGCAGCACCTGAATAACCAGTGAGTTTACTCCCCTACACTCTTATGAGACCCTGCACTGCTGTGTTGACTCCTGAGTTACTTTTCAATGGTTAAAATGGAGATCTTTGCAGTGCAATTGATTGTTCTCTGTCTTCTAGATCTGTGTGTGTCCTGTCTTGGACAATTAAATTCCTTCGAATGGCTTTCAGGGATGGCTGTCAGAAGGGACTCTGATGGCCTTGTAGCTTTGTAATCAGGCACTGAGGAGGGATCCTCCAAAAGCAACTTCTCCTCATAATTCTGTTGTTCTTTACCCAGTACTTTCCTCTGGCAAACCACCATGAAATGCTGCAGGACCCTGTTCTGCAGTCATCTCCCTGCACCCAGGGAACCATTACCTGACCGCTGCAAAGATATTCTCTGGATATGGATAATCATATCTTGATGATTGTGCCTTCATTTCAGGGTCTCCTTCATATGTGTGCTATGGCTAAAGTTGACAGTTTCGAGTGCTGAAAGCCCAAAGTGACTTTGTCTCTGGGTTTTTAGCAGTGGTTGGTGTTCAGACAATAAAGCAATTTAACTGTTGAGACAGAACACTGTCTCCACTGAAGCATTACCAATCTGGCAAACAGAACACTGTAGTGAGTCAACCTCAGTTATCTTTTCCTGTTTGATATTCAGTACTGATGGGCTCAGGGAGGCAGCTACCTGCTTGGTGCTTTGCTTTGCCAAGTAATCCTTTGAAAGAGCACAAGCTAACAAACCCCTGATACTCTGTTGATTTTTTCAGCAGGACTTCAGGAAGATAAATTTGAATAATTTGAAATGAAAGTAGCTCAGCACTTCCAGGAAGCAAATTCTCTAGTACCACTTGTATACTTGCTTGTTACCTGCTGCAGGGGATTACTGAGAGTGGCCTGGGACTCCCCAGCTCTGCTGGACAAGTCACAGCATTCCTGGGAACACAAGTGTATTTCTGTGAACACATATGTACCAGTGTGCACAAGGCATCACATTCGCAATCTCCACATTCAAACAAAACAGAAGCAAAGCCAAACTTCCCACAACTGATCCTCCCACCAAGTCACAACTCTGAGTTAAGATGTGCCATCATATGTCAAAGAGTATACTGCTGCTTTGTTCCCTGCTTTGTACAGACAGATATGACGTTAGACACTGGCCGTATCTAGGTAAGTTGCAGCCATTAATTATTTATGTGTTGTTTATCCCTATCAGACTCTCTCTACAAGGCAAGATTTCCCTTAAGATTTTCAATTTAGCTGACCTGTCTGAAGCACCATGACCTCTCATTACAGGCTTTTATGCCTGTAATGTCACTCAACTCACAACTCTGCATGCACTGGAGCAGCACCACTGCTCCTCTTGCACAGACAAAAATGGGAATGTTGAACAGTAAGAACCGTGCCAGACAAGTCCACCAAAGCAGGTGAGTGCCTTGCCTGTGTGCAATCTTCATGTCATCCTCTCTAGGTGCTGCATGGAGACTCAGGACCTCTACAACAGAAAGCAGTAACCAACAGCATCGGGTCAAGTTTTGCTGCAGTGGCCAAGCTTGGGGGTAGGGTAGCACTTTGCTGAAAAAGCATCAAAGGGTTGATAGATAGCTCTTTTACTCTTCTTTCCAGGGATAAAGAGTAAAAGAAGGATAAGGAAAGACAGAACAGTGTGCTGGCAAATCTGCTTTGGGGGATTTAAAATGAGATCTTTGCAATTCAAGACCAATAAAATCCATTTATCCCTTGTTTGCTTGCATTTTTTTTTTGCAAAAAACTGGACTAATAAGAGAATCTATGAACCAATGTTCTCCTGCTGTGTTCTTTTTCTCCCCTCATAGTTTCAAGATATTCTTCATAATAAAATTAAATGTCTTTCCAAACAACAAGACATCAGCAAGGGGCAGTTCCCTAGTGTCCAGCTCCAGTGTGAGCTTTCAGACTGAGCCTTGTCTTCTCCCTGAAGCTCTGGGTTTTCCCGGTGTCAGATCTTTTTAAAAAGTGTTTTTTGTCGTTTTTTGTTTTGTTTTGTTGGGGTT
Organism: Tychaedon coryphoeus; assembly: GCA_013398595.1. Taxonomy (NCBI): domain Eukaryota; kingdom Metazoa; phylum Chordata; class Aves; order Passeriformes; family Muscicapidae; genus Tychaedon; species Tychaedon coryphoeus. The sequence continues at coordinate 192,692 of WBND01000599.1, read as the reverse complement.
TGTTTTGTTGGGTTTTTTTTTGTTGTTGTTGTTGTTTTTGTTGGGGTTTGGTTTTTTTTTTTTTGAGTGTTTAGTTCCTAACAAGAAAGCCATATCATATTTACACAGACAGATGTATCAGCCATGACTCAAAACATGGAAAGTCCTGCAGTGAGGGAGCTGACCAATGCTTTCAACATGTTATTTAAAAACAGTATTTATTGTTTTTGTAGATTTTGGCTACATAGACAAAACATAGCCAGCTAAAAAAAAAATTTTAAAAATCTGAAAAATGTCTCATGGGACTTAGATGCTTTCCCTTCTGTGCCTCGTTTCTGGCTAGCAGGACTAATTCACAAAGCATATGGCATCCTTTTTGCTCTGGACACCAGGAGGTACACCAATGACAAACTATCCCTGGGGGGTTTTCTAGACCTCCAGACACATTCCTGTAGTTCTGCTAATGCAATAAGTCTAATTTGTTCCAAATTGGGATCCTCTTAATGCTACTGTCTTACTTTCTGCTTCTCTTCTGTCATTACTGTACTCAGAAACCTTCAGGTTTACACCTTCCTTTAGATAGCCCATCATTTCTTTGGCCACATGAAAAGTGAATATTATTTCAGCTATCTCCTTCAATATAGTCATGGTGCTCTGATTCTATACCAACCTTAGAAGAACACTTACTTAAAACAAGAAAAAAGAAGAAGATAATTAAGCAAACAAACAAACAAATAAAACATCCATTATAGGATCAAAAAAAATTAGAGAGGAGGGCAGCCTAGGTATTTTTTTTTTAAAAAAAAAAGCTCTTGTGGATGCTTACTTCAGCATTTATCTTTCACTGGCTGTTCAGTGGAGAGGCAAAAATGCACCCAGACAGGAAAAAGTACATTAAATCACATGGGTTAAGCATGAAACCTTCCTGTGGTTGTTTTTGTCTATTCCATCAGGTGTTATTGTAGGTCCTATATTGTGGCATTGGGGGTGGGGGGGTTTATGCTCTGGGGTACTTCAATGAGCTGGTCTGCAGAGCTGCTCGGTCTATTTATATTCTTGTAAATATCTCTCTGAAATGGTGCAGAGTTAGCTAAAATTAAAATCATATGTCTTTCCAGTTGTAGCCAGTCAATGAGGATAAAGGCATTCCTGTATCCCATTAGAGGATCCCTGTGGTATTTCAGACATCTTGAGGTTGCTGTCATCAGGCCTGTCTCTGCTAAAGAACTCTGCAGCCCTGTAAAAAGCTCACCCTTACAACTGTCATTACTGCCATGCTAATTGCCTGAGGAGGTAGGCTCTCTTGCTCCCACACCATGGAACAAAGGCTGCTGCCCTGCAAACAGCCTCTGCTGGAAGGCTCCTAGAGCCTGGCAGGCAGTCCTGCTCCAGAGGAGGCTGCCATGGATCCAGCCTTGTGCTCAGAAGAAAGGGTGAAATACATCAGAAGGGGCAGAGAAGCAAGAGGAGCAGGCAGCAGAACTCGTGTGGGTTTGGGCAGACCAGTTTGGCACATGGTGTGAACCAGGGAAGTAAACTACACATAAGGCATTAAGCACATATAACCCCATACATTAACAGTCACCACACAAGAGAGCCAGAGTGAGGGAGGAAGACTTGAGACAGGAGGAGATAGAGACACATAATGTCATACAACTCCCTCTTTTAGCCCTATTCCATGAAATTGGTAAATTTTCTCAGACTCTATAAGACATTTCAAGTTTCTAAATGTGCTAGAATCATCTGGTAAATCACCTGCAGTCTCATTTGCTTACTCCCACTGGAGAACAAAAATGGCTTTCATTTGCAAAATGATGTATGACCAAGCAATTGCTTATGGTTATTACATGGCCACAGTGCCCTTCCCACACACAGAGCAGCACTGCAGCATGAGTCTTTGCACCACTAAGGGAAGTCTTGTGTGTCTGAGACATGAACAGCTCAGGCATCAGCTCCTCTGCCAGTGTGGCTTCTGTGGCCTTTAATATCAGGGCAGAGATGTTTCCACTGCAGCCTTGGACCCTGCCTCTCAGCTGTGCAGACAGGTAGACAAAAATGGGTGAGTCAATGTGGGAAGTGTTCTTCCACACTCACCTCTGGCTGCAGTTTTCCTGGCAAAATTGGAGGATGCACTGAGATGTATGGTCACTGAGATCTATAAGCCATTGATAAGTGGGTGTTGTGAGGGAGCAGTGCCTTTCCTCTTGTTCCAAACAGCAGCTGCCCCCAGAAACACATCTGCAAAGTATTTCAGAAGAGGCAGTCCTCAGCTTGAACACCACTGCCAGTCAAGCTTGTCAGTAATCAGCTTTCAGCCATAGAAACAGAACTGAAGAAGAGCCTCTCTCCCAGTTTTCCTTCCAAAATATCTTGTTGGACCACAGTTCTCTGTTTACAGGTGAGGATAATGACTGCTGATCTGATATGGAGTGACTTGCTGCAAGCAAGTAGGAAAAAGCTATTGTAAAATATAAAGAAAGAAGAATTTTTATTGGAGGGTGTGATGCTTCCTCCACATTTTAATGGAGGAATCCATTTTATATTCTAGAACAGAAAAATGTTCCTTTCTCTTATTTTAAACACATTTTAGGGTTTTTTTCTCTTTTTCTTCCTGTTTGAAGGTCTTTTCTTACCTCAGCTGCTGACAGTATTCAGCTATTGATTTTTTTCATCAGCCACCATTACCACAGGTAAACAGATGCAGTTAAGAATTTCATCAAATTAAAATTGCAAAGCAAATGCATAGGTTCATCTTTCATCCTGTATTTTGCCAAGTCTAAACAAGAGAGTACTCTTGTGAAAGGAAGCCTGCAAGACTGAGATCACAGAGAAGGTAAAACCAAGAGCTGCAGGGACTCTAGATAATACACAATATTAAGGATAACAACCAAATATTTAGAAAATTATGTTAATTTTTAGAAATATAGTTTACTTACAGACTTGGGTGGGTTTTTTTTTTTTTTTT
>WBND01000599.1:159625-175104 GCA_013398595.1 Tychaedon coryphoeus | reverse complement strand
GTCTTGGTGCTGTGAAGGCTAACCTTCATATTAGAGTTGGTTAGTTTATGAGAAATTGGAGTTCTGGTTAATGCAGGACAAAACAGACAAATTTGAGATCTTGCATGTATATAGACTTTGGTTCATGCTCAGTTTTTTTCAAGCTCACAGATTTCATGTCTAAATGTAGGCTAAGGAATATGTCCCCACTGCTAGAAATTCCAAAATATTTTTATCTGTGCAGTACACCACCTGCCTTCTAAGAAAAACATTGTTTGCACAACAAGTCTGTGTTTTAATTTTTAAACTTAGGTTTTATAGATATTATTAAACTGTGGAAGAAATAGCAAAAACTGTAGACTGGTGTTCTGCTTTTCTGAAGTCATTATCATTCAAAAATATATTTTTATCCTGGGGGCTGTTTCCAACAATAGTTGCATGCAATAGTTTAAACTTCCTGTCCTCCTTTGTTTTGAGACCCAGATAAGGGCTAATATTTCCATAAAGCTTGAAGATGTTAAAGAAGGAAATCTGTGATTGATTATAACATGAGTCTCAGTTTTAAACTTGTCATTCATAGGCAAAGCTTGGGTGTCTAACCAGCATTTACTTTTAAGTATGTTTCTGATAAGGAGAAGTAGGGTGCACAGTGGGATAATTTTCCCAACTTTTGTTTCAAATCCTTTTTATATATGGCGTCTTTTGTTTATGTTAATTTAACTCTGATTTTCAGAATGTTGGACTGCTTATTCACAGGCTCTGGTAAGATGGTAAGAGGTCTGCAGTGAGAATTTGAGGACTGATGTCCAAAAGGATCTTTGTCATATTTGGCTTGACATTCCCAGCTGCCTTTGAACTAAAGCTGTATCTAGGGGTTTTTTGAAAATTGTGTCTTGGTTTAAGATTGTGATAAACAAAAATCCCAAGAGTCATCAGCATCAACCTAAAGGCCATTTAATTAACATAAAAGCTCCTTCAGCCCTTGTCTTCCAGTGTTTTTACATATCGAGTTAATGATGAGCTAATTTGCAGCTAGGATCAGAAATCAAAGTAAAGTGTTAAACTGGATTCAGACAGAGAACATATAATTAGGCAGAATTAAGAATAGTGCAAGAGCTTGTCCCCTTACTACTTTTAATCCATAAATATTTGGGGACTATTAAAATATTAAATATATTCCCCTTCCAATCTGCCTTGGGTGTGCTCCTCAGAAGAGCCCAGGATCATCCCTGCCTGAGCCACTAACACTACAAAAGGATTGGGAAATGCCATAGGACTAATGGGAGGGTGGTGGGTGTCCAGGGCTGGGCTTCAGAGTAAGAGAATGTAGCAAGAAGAAAACATTGGCCAAGGTTCAAACACTGGCAGTGAGCAGCTTGACCCTGACTCTTTGTGTTTTCTGATTTTGGATTTTTAGTCTTTCACTGTCTCACTTTTCCTAACAGAGTATCACCAATACTCTCGGACAAAGCCTCACCCACACCACAAACCCAAGGGATAAAAATATGCAGCAAGCCACACAAGGTCTAACTTAGGCTACTGTACTATTCTTAGACTTTTCTTTCCTTCCATGTTTTTTCTCCCACTCTGAACTTCAACCTTAATCACAGCCCTTGTTTTAGCAACAGTTTTACATTTGGTCTGGTGATCTCTGTGAAACTCAAACCTCAGCATCATCCTGTGTTGAGGATTTTTAGCAAGTGAAACTCTAATTTAGTGACATTAAAGCAGAACTCCACACTTCCTCTATGGTTTCTTCCTTCAAATACCACAACACTGCTAATTCCAACACTAGGAATACTCTAAATGTGAACCTTACGTCACAGATATGTATGAACCTCATAGCAAATATCTTGGGCATAACTGTGGTACTAACTTTGCATATCTACTGACCTATTTTAAATTTCTTCCAATTATCTACCTAAAGAATTATCTTCTTCCAATTATCTCCCTGAACACCTGACACTTGTCCAAGTCATACACATGAAATCCAGAATTTAAAGGAATTTTGGGGCCAAGTGACTACCAGTAGTTCTAAGGTTATCTAGCAGTTAAATGCATTCCTTGCTTCAACTTTTAAGTGCCCCTTTCTTGGCATTTTTAAGTGTCCCTATCTTGACACCAATCACACCATAAACATGAAAGAAAGAAAAAAAACCACAAAAAAACAACTGGGTGATTGTTCTAAACACATCTATCTCCTGAGTTAATAAATTTTATTTAAATTCTAATTATAATCCCCCAGGCATACCTTACAGGCCCCTAAAAATGGAAGACCTAAAAGTATCCCTGCAACTGATGCCTATTTCTTTTCAGGTCCTTTCGGAAACTTGTCCTGAACACCTTTATCAGAGGTAACCACTCTGTTCTAGCTGCTTAAATCACATTGAGATGCTTGGTCATTGTTCAACAACACTACCAATCTTTTGAACCAGAAAATATGGACCCAGGCTGATTGCAGCTCTCAGCACAGCATGGCTGATCCTTCCTGAATTCCCCAATTTCACTATACCTATCTTTTCCTCATCTCCTTGACTCCTAAAAGTAGCTCCAGAAACATGTTACAATATAAAGCCCAAAATATTAATGTATCCCAATCTGCTTTCATGTTCTTCCTTCCCCTGTATCCCAGCCATATTTTCCATCCTGATCCCTCACCAGAGTTACAACTAGTTTTATTCTTAATGCTGTATCTCTGAAGCCTCTGAAACTATGATCTTACCATTTCCAATTTGCACAAAGGAAAGGGAAAATTAGGACGCCTGTGAACATTACCTGTTGTTTCTTTGCCTCCTTGAAACCCTAATGCTGCTCCTTATGTCTACCTTGATAATAGCTGTACCCTAAATGTAATGCATGTTTGTTTCTCTGAGAAATATGACTACAAGTTTAGTCTCATGATATTGTAACATCTGAGAAGCCCATATTTAGAAGAGCTTAGCAGTGTATTTTTGGTCAATTGTTTAGTGTAGGAATCAATGTTTCCCCACACATGTGTCTTCATTTCTCTCACTCAGTGCCTCTCTTTTCATGCAGCTAGTACTCTGTGTAAGATAATATTGTTGTTAGCATGTAAAACATTTATGTAAACCATGATACCCTTGGTGGGTGCTTCCTTACAGTACAGGAACTTGCACAACAGGAAAGAGGATAGGGAATGCTGAGGCATCATGTTCATCCAGGTAGGAAAAAAAAAAGCTCTAGTAATGTGCAGTAAGCTACACATTAGGAAGGTCTTCTGGTAGGAAGTGAAGAATCATAAATTGCCCTTAGTTGGATATCATCAGAGAGGGAAATCTGGAGAGGTCCAGCACTGATTTCTGGCTTGCTGGTCATAGCCAAGGGCTCCCTGGGAATAAAGAGTTTGGAATACAGCCTTACCATGATTAAACAGGCCACAACTCAAAAGGATTGGAAGTATGCAAGAAGCGTTATTTCTGCAATGTGTGTGGTAACTTAAAATGACAAAAGTTAAGGTGCTAAAAATATTTTTAAACTTATAAGATTAAACAAGGGTCTTCTCAAACTTTCAAGAAGATACTTAAAGAAGGATGTAGCATTGAACTTTATAAATTGATCTTCACAGCCTTTGGTGAGAAAAAGATGGGAAATAGTTTTAAATTTAAGGAGATCAGAAGAATTGACTTTGGAACAATTGTTCCAGTAAGACACTTCTTTTCTCTAAAATGCTAAAATTGACTTTATCAATTTGTATGATCCCATCCAGCTACCTGCAGTTCCCACCTAGAGCTTTTATGAATTTCACACAGGACCCTTCATGGAGAAAAGGTGAATAAATTCTTGTAGTGGATGCTAAAAAAGGTGGTCTTCCAGAGTTTCACATCAGGCACCAGAGAGATGATGTAGACCAGTCACAGGAAATCTCTGTCGAATGTTCTTTCCCCAAGGACAGAAGAAAAATTGCTTCCTTTTCCTATGCCCTTGTCATCCAGAGGTCAGGGAGAAATTCTAATGAAAGGAAAGCACCCCTGGTTTGCTTGCACTTAGCTTGGTCATGTTTGGATTTGGGCTACACAGTACGTCTTCTCTAAGGTCAGTGCTAGAAAGTTCTCAGTATTGTCTGGACTATAACACAAGCTTTTGCTTAGACAGACGACCCGTTGTGAAGAGTAATTTACTGAATATTTATACAGTTTCACTTACTTCATCAGTGAGCTACAGTTCACTGACTGTTCCTAGCCACAGTAAAAACGGTATGACTTTGCCTTATGGATGTTAAAAAACGAAACATTTTAATAGCAACTTTGCTCAAAGAAGGATTTAATTCATGACTGATTTTTTTATTATTTTTTTTTAATAATTATTTATTATAATTTATTTTTATTTTTTTAATTCTACATTTTGAAAAGATAAGCTGAAACTGAAATAATAATTTACAGAATCTATAATGTTTTGAGAACAGATACATAGGAAATTTTATTCTGTATCTGAATGATTTCCTGTTGTGAGCCTCTACATAGGCTTGTTGGATAGAGTGAAAAATAATCTCCCCTGGTTTATTCATTAATGTGGGGACGAGCAGATCTTGTGTTTCTGCTTGAGATGAAAATAATGGCCATCAGTGTAAGAGTCTTCTCCTATTGCCATAGCATGTGGGAAAACTTTCCTCCATTCTGGGGACGGCTGTTAGTAAAAAATATTGTTATTCCACATGTTTCTGTGAAATGGAGATTCAGGATTCCTGCAAAAAGCACCCCACTGCACACGTTCAGTGTGTTCACATCTTTCCTCTAGGTGGGCAGTGGCTCTGGTGCAAGCATAACCTTCTGAATTTAGTATCATATCTATCAAACCAGCCTTGGTGTCCATCTCTGGAGGGTCTCCATGGCGGGAAGAGACAGAAGCACCTCTGTGTATTTGGACTTCATTCTTTACCTCAATTTACCAAAGTCTAAGGTCTTTCTTTGGGAATTTTTTCCTTCCCTGACTGGTCACACCAGCAGGGTGACATCACTGACTTGGCCATTTCAGGCAGAGGAAGAAGAAGGCAAGATTGCTCTGAGGCACAGTTCTTCTTTTGAACACCTCAGTGCATCAGCTCCTGAGTAACAACCCTGCTGTTTCTAGTTCAGCAGATGAGATGTCCCAGATCCTTGTAAAAGTCAAATCTGGATGAAAATTGGATTTCAAATAGTTCTGTTGCTTGGGTCAATTGTAATACAAAATATTTATTGAAGACTTACTTTTCTTTTTCTGTGCTGTGTTTATACACATATGCTCCACGAAGCTTCAGATGCCCAATTATACAAAAGGTTTATGTCAAAAGCTGTTGGATATTCCTACCTCCTTCCTTGTAACATTGTATTTATTTTATACTATTTGGTGCAGCCAATAGATGCATCAGTATTACAAGAAGACACTGTTCTTTCAGCTTTGGAAGGAAATGTTGTCATTGACAACTTAGAGATAAACACATAGAGATAGCACATTTCCTAAAACAAACACCCAGCAAACTTATATATTGCTGTCATTTCAGTTAAGTATTTTATGAGTCAGACATCTGGTCCTCACTAGGTGCCTCTGCATAAGCTCTTTGTTCAGGAGTATGAAGCAGTCTCAAGGCTGTTTCCAAAGGCTGCAGAGCAAAGCCTTGTCTTCTCATCTGGTAGAAAAGCATGCACGACCTGAGGTTCTGTTCCTTAATTTTGTACAATACAACCCACAGGAGGTTTCTCTGAGACAATCCATACATATCTTTCTTGTTTAGATTATTATACTCTCCAAGTAATACTATGAAAAAAAACAAACAAAAAAACAACAACAACAAAAACCAATAAAAAACCACACACACACGCAAAAAAAAAATCAACAAAAAACCACCAAAACAAACAAACAAAAAAACCCAAAACAAAACAACAAAAAAGCCAACAAAAACCAACAAAAAACCACCACCAACAAAAAAACAACAAAAACAAAAACAAACAAACAAACAAAAAAACAAAACAGGAAAAACCTACCGGTAAGAGTTTTATTCAGGAATGGAAACTTTTTCTAATGATCCCCCAAGTGGATTTCATGGGATGACCTTTCAGTGTTTTCAATACAGAAACTAACAATGATAAGGACAACAGACGTACCCCTCCAAATTCACTGAAAGAACTGTTTTGATTCAAAACACTTAGGCTGCATTTATAAACCACTTACTGGGGCCTGATTTCCGCTGCTTTGATGTCAATCTGCTTAGTTTGAAACTCAATGTAAATCAAGTCCTATTTCAACCCCAGGAAACGTGGGGAAGGTGCCAACAGGGAGAAGCTCTTTGTGGGCTGGTTGGGAAGAGCAGATTCTAGATCAGGATGTCTAGAGAACTGCCTTTGCAACAACCCTCAGGCAAGCCTTAGCTGTAGCCCCGTGATTTTAAATGGCCTTTAACAAACAGAGCACTGTGAGTGCTGAACTAAGAACCAGGATGCTCTTTTCCATGCTGCAGGTGTTTCACTGAAGAGCTCTGCACAGAGAAGGAGCATGTTTGCCTTGAACACTTGCAATAAGCAGCTGTTCTGCATCCAGACTGTGAACTGATCCATGCGATGTGAAACATGGAAGGAAAAGGGGCCAGCTGAGTGACACAAGTTTCAGGGAAGCCAGTAAATGGGAACAGAGCTCCAAACTGTGGATAAAGAAGAGGTATAGATGAACATTAAACACATTGAAAGATGGGTTAAACACCTTAGCTACATGATGGCCTGGACTAACTTCTTCATGAATATTTAATGTCATCCTGAAATGATTACATGAAGGAGAAATTCATCCAGAATGGAGAGAAATGGGAACATTCCCTGTACCAAGGATGGTACCTAAATTTAGAAAACTTGTGGTGTTTTAGGGAGCTTGGGGTTTTATAGCAAAGCATGAAATCCTCTAATCTCAGGAAAGCAAACAAGACTATGGGATCAGCAGTCCTTGAGAAAACTGTCTCAGACCAACGTGACAACCAGAAAGCATTGCAGAGAAGCCATACCAGATCATCTGATGTGCAGCCAACCTGAGCAAAGACCATTTGTTTCTCCTGCACTGTGTGCCACGTGTGAGAAATACATCAGTGTCCTTTTCCCAAGTACACATGCTTAAGCTGGGATATGTGCTTGTTACCATGACAGTATCATCCTGTCATTAGAACATCTTCAGCAAACAGCTCTTCTGGTGGCTTGTAGATATGAATGGAGACAAAAACCAAAGGAGTAATTTTGCTGCTTCTTTTTGTTTGAATGCATTCTTGTTGATTATGCCTTCAGTAGGGCATAAAGCATCTCTGTCTCCACTTCCACAGACAGAAGCAAAGCTAACTCTGTCAATTTTTTTGCTCTTAGTCTCTTCCTGATGGCATGAAAGTACTCAAAATTTTACATTTTAATGACCATGCTCAGACCCCAACCCACTGGCGGTAATGTTTGCCAGGTTTGCCTCTCCTACGGGAGCCCAAGATCATCCATCACATTACAGCAATTTCCACTCCATCCACAAACCTGATCAAAAGCCCAGGGAAGTGACCACAGTCGTGACCCCATCCTCTTAAATATGAATTATGGTCTTTGTTGCCATGCCACAGATTTTCAGTACATACTCAATGGCAGATAATTGCCTTTCAGCCTGTTGGGAATTTTTTACAAGTAAACACAGCCGCCAGAAATGGATTCCTCAGTAAACCACACCACTTTTCCCTTCACCTATCCTCTTCATAAGCTTATGTGTTTGGGTATACAAAGGACACCATTCCAGGCCATTAGGTGACTCACAATTACATTTAGTCCAGACATTAAGGAAATGAAAGCTTTTACAGGCATTATATAAGTTGCTTTAATATTTGCAAATATTCTTGAGTCAATAGGAGATACTGCAACTATGTCAGTTATTTATTAACTACAGACTAATGTATTACCTATTCTGTGTAAAAACTACAGCCTGTAAACCACAGACAAGTTGATAACACTTAACTTTGGATCAATATATGAATTATATTAAAAATTATCTATTATATATCCATTTATGTCTTATCAGATATTGTGGACAGATAACCCCTCAATGAGTTTTGTATTTAAATTCTATAAAAAACTCTCACAAGCTACAGCACTAAACATTGTTCACTAGCATGCACCAGCAAAAATAAAAAGTAATGTAGAATAGCTCTAACCACAACAAACCAACCCCCTGCATTTATTATAAATTTAAAGTCTCATGCCTGTATGTATAGGTACATGAAGAAACCTCTCTAGCACTCCTGCACAAACTCTACTCCCAGTTATAAGCGATTTCAAAGGTTGTAGCTGATCCAGGTGCAATCTCCTTAATCCAGATGTGGGCTTCAATCAAATACATTTAGCACTTTGACAGTGCTTGGTATTTCACACTTGTGATGAGGAGTGTGGGTGACCTTATTTAAGGCTCAGTGTGCTCATTTCCATGTGGAGAATACCAGCAACATCTGTGGGTGAAATGTTGTGAGAATAAAGTGACTTAGGTAAAGAAGCTTGACCTTTTCAGGAAATGGCAGAGAGAGAGAGGTAATACTGGAGGACCAAAAGAGAGTGAGTACATTGGTGCCAAAAGCACAGCATTTTATCCTGATTGATGTGATCTCGCTGTTTTGCAGTCTTTTCCTGTTGGTTCCCATTTGTGGTTTCTTATTTTTTACTTCCATTTTTGTCTCTTAAACATGATTTTTGCTGTGTGCTTCATTTGGCATTGCACACAGTGTGGATCTAGCACACTCGAGGGCACCGGCTTTATGCAAATAATCCCTACCTGCAGCAGCAACCCACTGCTTCAAAATGCTGCCAAGCCCCACAAAATCAGTGCCAGTGGTTTCTTTCCTGATCACAGAAGGAAGTGCAGGATAATCATATTGTTAACATCACTGGTCTCTGTGTGCTGTCCCACCAAAAATAATAGGATTGATGAGGACATCTGGGAATGAATAGACAGAAGGGGGAAAAAAAAACCCGGCAGATGAATGCAAATCCTGCAACAAACAAAGATTTTTCACTTCCAGTTATTTTTCAATACTCCTCTGACTATTCTTGAGAGTTGAAAAGTGGCTTTTCCTTGATTTTCAAACACTATCGTTGCTACATTTTGGTGACAGCTTCTGAAAAAACTTCTGAAATGGTAATTCATTAACGCTTCCAGCACAGCTCACTGATGACTGAGGAGTTCTGAAATAAAAATATTTTTTTTCCTTATTCTGGCTACACTGTTTGTCAAACCTATATTCCCAAACAGGTATTTAAGTGTAATTCAACCAGACAGAGTCCCAAGAAACACATACTCCACTTCCTGACATGCTCTGAATTGCTTTTAGTTCTGTATTTCTGTACAAATACACCTAGCAGCTAAATTAGAAGGTATAAGCTGCAGCAAATTACACAGCCTGTTTAGACTCACAGGCCAGCTCCCCTTAGTTAAGAGAAGGTTTGCTTTGAAACAGTTCCAGGTTTTCTCTCCTTGGTCCGAACTTCCTTTATCAAGCGTCGCTTTCACCTTTCTATTTATGTCTCCCTCTTCCCTTTCAGCACCTCAGCAGCACCTCTTACATTGCTGGAGGAAGCATAGAATGTCCTCCATTTGAAAAAAAAAGTACAATAAAGAGAAGGCAGCCAGCTGCTTTCCTGTTCTGCTTTCTCCCCCTGTTCTCCAGCCCTCCCATCACCCTCCTGACAAGGTGCCATTTCGCTCTTGTCTCTGGAGGTGTGTTTCTGCTGCAGCCTGCTGTAGCCCAGCAGCCCAGCGCAGGTGTGTGCCAGCATCTGCCACAGCTTTGCATTTGCAGGGAGCTGCTGGGCAGGGCTGGTGTGTCACCATCAGAGCCCTCAGCAGGTGTGGTGGGAAGGGCAGTGCGCAGGGACGAGGGGAGGCTCTCTGCTCTGCTCCAGGCTCGTGTTGCAATCACACCTCCGCACACAGCCTGGTGCGAGTCTCTCGGTGCATCCCTCGGCAGCAGCGCTCCTCTGCTCGCTCACCTGCACTCGGCTAGCGGGGACTGGGGAACCACCAGCTCCCTCTGTGTTGGCAGCAAACATGAAACTGCTGGCTTTGCTGAACCCCCCGCAAAAAGCTGCCTTGCAGGAGTACAGAAAATGGCACTAGGAGTCCAAACTTCAAAAGTACGTACTGGACATTATATGGTATTCTTACTACAGGATGCAGTAAAATACCTGTTTTAAATGGTTGTTAGCCAGATTGACTTTAGCCTACATGCAGATTCCATTAAAAAAAAAAAAAAACAAAAAAAACCACCAAAACACAACGAAACCAAAAATCAGTAATGTGCAGTCTTCGTGGCCCATTCTTTTAAAATATTTCCCCCATGACCTAATGTAGAATACAGACATAAAAATAAATATTTTTATGCATATTGAAACAATGGGAACTTCTCTAGAAACAGTAGGCAAAAACCTCAGTCTCACTGGGCTTTGAGACTGAGGTAAATTTTAGGACACTGGTTTTTTTCAGGTTTCCTACGCCAGGGCACTAAATGCAGTTAGAATTGTTCAAAGACATTTTTCATTATAGTATTTTCTTATTGCTATGAGTACCTGAGGTCCAAACCAGTTGCATAGCTATTTAGAGCAGCCCTAAGACATCTCAAAGTCGCATTGTTTGTACACAGAAATTTAAGAATAAGAGGCAACAAGAAAAATAATGGAATTTTGGCAACATCCATTTAAATTGCATTCTCTTCTAGTCAACAGAAGAATCTTTTCTCTCTGTCTTCTGTCAAGTTGTAAAGCAAGGAAACTTGAGCAGAGACCTCAAGCCCAAACTGTGGCAGTCCAGTAATTGTGTGGAAGAATAAAAAAAAATATAAACAAAAAAGAACCATTGACAGTCAAATATAAAGTTATGATCTTGAAAACCAGAGGATGGAAATCTAGAAAGAGACTGAGAAATAAAATCAGCAGATGAAGTCGATGAATGTTAATGGTGGCAATTAATTTTGTCAAAACTGAAAATAATGGCCTTGCTCCAAATCTATCTATCGTGACTGAAATGAGCAATGGCATCACCAGAGTCTACACTTTACAAAATGTGAAAGACACCTTCAACATTACAAAGAATCAAGGTGTGAAGTTAGCCAAAGGGTCCAAGGAACGTTCCTAAAACAATAGCTGTGCGCTCATGCTTGTTAACAATGCGGTTTCCACTAGGTGACTGCCAAATGGTAGCACTTCACAGCTTGCTGCCGGCTCCTCACCCACACATTGGCCTGCTACACATCTAAATGCTACATCCACTGAGCTTCAAAATCACAGGAATCAGCAGGATGCTGTGTGAGTGGAACCAGCTGCACCCACTAAAGGGTTGCAGCGGAAAAAAAAGTTGAGAAATTAATGACACGAAAAGCTAACTGCAAGTATTTTATTAGCCCTGTACCTGCCGCCACGTTTCTCTCTTGAAAGTTAACCTCGTCCTCACCAGAGCGCCCCTTTTAGTTACAATCACTACCTTTATTTTATTTCAATAATTAAACCCTTCTTATCTCAATCCACAGGTTTTGCCTCTTTTCTGATTCTGCTCCCCATCCTCCAAGCGACAGCTGGCTCTAGTGAGCAAGTGACTGCGTGGTACCTAGTTGCATGCTAGGGTTAAATATCTACACTACCAGATGAAATTACTTTGCAATTACTTTACTTTTTAATGGCAGCCTCATAAACTGGCAACGATGAAAGTTCATTTTCCACTGCTTTCATAAGCACAGAAGTAGCTTTGCCATGTCATGATGACCTGTTCAAATACTTCACTCACTGTTGTTTGTACTTTTTTTGCTGTTATTTGAAAAATGAAATTTTGTTGCCTTGACTTTGAGGACTTTTATTAAACCAGACTCCCTGCTCATCTTGAAATTTAACATGACAGGAAGCTCTTTTAGGTGAAACATGGTATTTTGCTTCATAGAATATCGAATTCTTTCTATGGCTGCTAATTGGCAGATGAGAGTGTCCAGAAGACCTGTAATTTAAATGCTGCTTGTGGGCACACAATCAGAAACCACTCATACTTTTCTCAAGGGCAGTAAACTACCCTACATATGTGTCTAATGGGATTACATAAAACTTGGTGAGCTTTGCTCAGGGGCCTTATTCTGCCTGGGTAAGGAAGAATATGGGGCAGCAAGAGAGCTGCAGCTGAGGAAAGTATGGCCAGTTTGGGGAATTGACACCCTGGTGGGCCTGGGAGGTACATGAGACACTGAGGGTGTTGACACTCCCCGGTGGCTGCTCCAGGAGACTGGGAGTGGGCTGGCAAGGAGCTACACAGCTGTGCAGCCCACTTCTGCACATCTGGGCAGGGAGAGGTGGAGGGCCTGAATTCACTTCTTTGAAGCTGAGTTAAATTATAAACATGTTAGAATCTGTGTTTCTTTTTCCATGTGAGAACACAGGTCAGAAAAAAAAAAAGCATGAGGGAGAGGAAAGTGAAAGGAGAAAGGGTTCCCTCCCTGTTTTCTTTGTTTACTCCCATCCCCCTACTTCTAGGTTTCCAGTGTTCCTTCCTACTTTCTGAGATAAGTGTATTTTAAAAAGGCAAGAAATAGAAGAACAAAGATGAAAAGCAGATTTTTCTTAAAAAAAAAAAAAAGTTAAGCCAAATGAAAGCTTACAGTGTCTTTTCTAAAATGGGAAAAAGGAATGTTTTCCTGAATTTGAAGTGCTTTCATGAAACAAATAGTTTAGTCAAAGCTGCATTTCTCAAAAACACTTTTGAACAAAAAGTATTCATAAACTCTACTAGAAACACAAACTTCCGTACACCCATAGCTAAGATGACCTGTAGCAAAGGGGACAAAAGTGGAGGAATTAGGAATGAGCTGGACTCAGAGGAGGACTCCTAGCAAAACTCGCAACAGCACCCTAAAGTCAGAGAGGACGCTGTGCAGAGGGATCAGGATCTGTGCTTTGGTATGCAGCCAAAGGACCTGCCAGCAGCAGCATCTCCCTGGAAATGGAAGTGCACTGCACCTCCGTGCTCTTCTCCCTGCTGTGGAGTCATTTGGTAATCACTAGCTGTTCTACATGCAACAGAGGAGCATGAATAGGTCCTGACTATTTCTTTTCTTTTGGTTGCGGATAAAGCCTGCACTCTAGTGGATTGTCTCTATAGGAAAGTGTAATCCATTTATTAGTTTGTGGATTATAAAGACTGAATTTCAAGAAATGCTGGTCTCTGTTCTAGCTTCACCTCTTGAGGACTGTGAAGACAGGAAAGTCAAGCAGATAAGTGCTTTAGGGCAGTCTTATCCTCACTACAAACCCAAGTTCTCCAGAGAACCTCAGAGATTCTAGGTTTTTTTGCTATGCAGTTTGAAGTTCCTTTCTGGTAAATTTCCACGCTGACGTGGTAAGGCTCTCTCTTTAAGGGTCTGTTTTGAAACAGAGAATATTAATGAAGCCCTTTTTGTTGACTCCACAAGGCTTTGGAACAAGTTCTACACCACTTACTTGTGGAAGATTCATGTCTATACTTAATGGTAAACATGTTCAGTTTTAAAAGAACTGGAGATACTAGGACGTAAACACACTCTTTGTTTTTTGTCACTAAGTCCTGTGCCAAATTTAGGCTTAAAATATTTACTAATAGAATAGGAAGCTGGAGTCAAAGAGAATTTGTTTTAAAATCTGAATGCTTGAGGAACCTTTGTTATACTCTCTTCTCATATTGCTACATAAAACTACAATGCTAAGCATGAATAAGGGGGAGCAAGAGCCAAGTGTTGTCTTATTAAGTATAATAGGAAATGTTTCTCTGTGAGTGCTTATTTTTTGTGCAAAAGGGAGAAGCAACAGTACTGTTTCCATATTGTATAGGTTTCACAGGCAGAGATAAAGCCAGTTCAATCTTACCACATTTCAACCCTGGCACAACTAAAAGATATTATGAGAAATTCGTGTCTTGTTTGTTTGTCTGTTTCAGTGCATGTGATCACATTCCCTCTGTGAATGATGGGACCACTTAGATGACTGCTTCTGTCCCCCAGCAGCTTTAAACCTGTCATCCATTTTCACCTGAATTAAAAAGAGGGTAGCCGTCCATTTCAGCTGGTTTGGTGGAAAGAGGCAGCCCGTGGAAGCAAAAGAGCTGTACTCATTCCTTCTTTAATGGAAAAGGACCAACTCAGTTTGCCCTCTTATACTAGCCCCTCAGACAGAGGGGAGTCATCAGTGACTGGTGGTTCTGAGTATCCATATATTTGCAAAAAACTAAGCAGAGGTCAAGTTCTATTTTTCAAGCGTTTTTTCTTACCTCGAGTCATAGGGCTTATGCTTAGATTTAGGCTTTCCTGAAGATAGGTTATACACACTACTTGTCTTTCATGCCAATTTTAATATTCTGTTCAGCATGAGCTGAACTTGTTCTGATAGTATTTAGGCATAATGTCAAAATGTGCAAAGTGGAAATCACCTGAAAGGGAGGGAACTGGCAATTAGTCCCAGTGCTTATGAACTATTTCTATCATATTGCCTCATACTGAGATCGTGCACCTGATAAGAGCAGAAGCACAAGTTGGGCATGACCAGAAATACCAATATTGAAAATCAGGTGAACGTGAGTTGCTGGAGATCATGCCAGACAAGTGTGATTCTGTGTCAACTGGGAATTTCTTTATGGCACTCAATTTGAATGTTATTTGGAAGTTCTCTGCTGTTATATAGCTCATATAGTTAACAGCAGAATATAGTTAATAATGTCAAATTCTTATAATTTTTCTATGGGCTCAAAGGCTACTGTAAATTTTATTTTGAGGTGCACCATCTTGCTTTATGGCATAAACAGCTGTATTGTAACTCTGATAAGGATAATCAGTAGCTTTTGTATTTATATTTGAGAGATCTCTACTAACAGTTAACACCACCAAAACTAGAGTCCCTGCTGATGAAAAAAGAGAATTGTAGCAGAAATGGAAATGAAGGCAGCATTTAATGGATGAGATGATGCTCTGGCTACTTATGTTGTCGTCAGACTAAATACATAAGTCTGTCTTTCTTAATGATCTGGTTTGTTCCATTTAGCAGAATTTGAAAGTTCATTTGTTTTTGTAACCCAGCCTCTCTAGTATTAATTTTCTTCTGGCTCTATGGAGTGTCAGAATCATTCTGCTGACAAATGCTACTGCAGCCACCACGGGGAGTCAGGAATTCAGGAAGTGAAGTTTGGGTGTAATGTGCTTGTATTTGGCTCAGTGCAATTTCCAGTTGCTTTATGCAAAGCCAGCCATTGCTTACAATTGGTCAGCTACAAAAACAGGATTTAGAGGCCCAGGCAGGTCAGCGTACAAGAGACACTGTGTTGTGAGTTAGAGGGGTTGTGACTATTGACAGTCATGCTCCAGGTTCCCACCTGATAATAGAATCAGTCATCACTATGCATTTTCTCATTCTGTCATATCCCATCAAGTAAATGTGACTATTTAAGCAAGACTCTAAGACTTTTTAACCCATAGTAATATTTTGTATCCTTGATAATTTGGTTCAAAAACCGGTAAA
>WBND01000599.1:137409-159430 GCA_013398595.1 Tychaedon coryphoeus | reverse complement strand
TCCAGGTGTGTGGACAACTCACCTTTATCTTTGTTCCTCTAATATTGTTTGATAATGCCATTTTGATTACGTTTGTTTGTTTGACAATGCCATAAAACTTCCACTGGGTGATGACTCCCCGTTAGAAAGTAGCAAGTTTTACAGTGCTGTTCTCAAGGATCCATCATCAAACCTGTAGAATCTTCAAAGGGATATTCCTCCAAGCCCTCTGGGAGGCTGGATGCCATCCATCTCTGGAGATTGCTCAGTGTTTTGGTTGAGCAGGAGAAGCTCCAGGGTGCTGGCCCCTGCTGAGACGAGGCTGGCACGTTTTGCACTGTAATGGGCAGCAGATGGGGACGAGTGTGGGGACAGCCCTTTGTGAGGCTGCCTGGGAGCTCTGCTCCAGCACGTGGCAAGGCTGGAGCAAGGCAGGGCTGAGCATGGAGCGCTGGGACTGCAAACAGGGGCAAGCACTGGGGGAGGATATATCTGCTCTCTTTTTGCTGCCCTTCCCACCATCCCCTCCCTCCCTCCAGACAGGCCAGAAGTTCCACCAGGGAACATATTGTGTGAAGATGGGTGTTTTCTGATAGTACCAGAGACGAGTTAATGTACAATTCTGAATAGATCCAGAGATTTTAAAAAACTCTTAATTTTGTAGAAACCATAAAATTATTTTCTCCCCTGCTGTCATAAAAAAAGAGCAAAATGAAACCCCCAACAAACCATATTTTTGGTAAACCAGTACAGTTTTTATTTTGAGCATTTAATTTTTAACACAAAAACGTTGGTTGACTTTTTTTTTGTTTGTTTTGTTTTAGGGGTTTTATAAGAAACACAAGCAGAAAGAATTAAATTTCAGTCAACAGCTGTTTTCTCTCAGGAAAATCCATCAGAAGTTTCAAGTCAGGTTGTGGTGCTTATGGATTGTACTATTCAGAGAAGTAATGGGGCGCATTAAAAATTCTTGTTGATATAGTTCCATATAATTGTACCCAAAAAATCTGGTGAAACCACGGCTATCAGTGTACTATGGGAAGAGTTTGTGGATCTCTGAGTAATGTATTTTGTATGGTTTATATACAGGCTTTAAACACCACAGGATATTCTCTCCCCGGCCATGCAAACAATATGGTAAGGATCTTATGTCAGCTGGTACTCCAAGTATTTCTAAAATATATTATAAAATGTTATTACAATACAAATAGCAGGGAAAGCTTCCATCCAGCTGGAAGGACATGTGCTGCAACAGTTGGAGACTCTCTCCAAGCAATTCCATCTGATGAGATATGACTGCCCATGAGAGATGTTTCCTGGACTCTTGTCTTGTAACATAATAATCAGCTACTTATTTCCCTGAGCACAGGGAAATTAAGTAGAAAGGGAGGACTGGAAATGGTGTTTTGACATTTGTGACCTTTAGCCCATTTTTTGTTGGTTTTGTAATTTATTATGCGGGGCACACAAACACACCGCCACCAATCTTCTGACTTCTGTTCCAGCTCTCACGATGCTTGTTTTAAGCAGAGAATAATTCCCTATCAATCTGGCTTTCTTGGCAAATCCTGTGTCCTCTCAAAGGTAATTTTTCCCTTACTGGGGAGAGGAAACCTTTTCCTAAAGAGTAAGAATAAAAGCTGTGCATGAGTACCTGCCACTTCTTCAAATACAACTTTTTGTAAGTCAGGACTCAGGTGTCTTGTGGTTCTTCCCAGGTAGCAGTGGCTCCCACAAACACATGGTAGAGAGCAGGCCAGGTCACTTGTTTTCAGTGAAGAAGTTGGCTCTGCTGGTTACTTCACTGAAGTCTGGTGGAGATTTCACAGGTACACATGGGAAAATAGAAAAGAATTCTGAAGATATCGAAGAATTTTTAAACGTATGAGGAAAGTGGTGTGTCCTGATGCTGTGGTGAAGCAAAATTGCTCTTCCTCAAGTGAGTGACAAGGGGATGAGTGATCAGACTCAGGGCTGAGCTCCCAAGTGGCGCCCATGGCAGTGGTCTACAGGCAGGGCTCAAACTTTCATGCTCTTGGACCAAGCAATATGAGGAGATGACTAAAGATATGCCATTGTTGCTGTGACCATACCTTTTTCTTTTTTCTTTTGTGCTACTAGTTTCCTGTCCAGGAAGAAATGCCCAGTAAAGTTACATACAAGTTTTATATGTACAAGAATTGTTTATTTGATACAGTCAGGACCAACAGGAGAAAATCAGCAGCTCCCTAAAACAGCCCTGTACTTCCTCTGACTGCTTTCTCTGAGCTGCACACAAACCACAGTTTTCAGTGGAGGGGGAAGGAGGAGGAGGAAGAGATAATCAGAAGCACATGTAGCATTAACTAGAGATTTGCTGGACCTTTTTGTAAGCAACTCTTCAGGGAATTTGCCTGGTTAGGGGAAAAAGATGAGGAAAAAATAGACCAGCATCACTGAAGCTTAAGGTCTGGTCCTT
The DNA here is from genome assembly GCA_013398595.1 of Tychaedon coryphoeus. Taxonomy (NCBI): domain Eukaryota; kingdom Metazoa; phylum Chordata; class Aves; order Passeriformes; family Muscicapidae; genus Tychaedon; species Tychaedon coryphoeus. Next base: position 156,993 of record WBND01000599.1, on the reverse strand, counting down.
TTCCTGCCCTCCTCCACTGCACTGCAGGGCAATTTGCTACCCCAGCAGCAGCAAACCCCAGCGGCCAGCCTGTGGCTTCATGTGGGGTACTGCTGAGGGAATGCCATGTCACTTGTTTTTGGTGAAGAAGTCAGCTCTGATTGCTTCACAAGAGTCTTCAGAATAGTCTCCTATTCTGTAACATTCCCAGATCAGATGGGATTTACACTTTCCTTTGTCTCACTACCTGCAAAAGTAGTCAAGGGCACTGGTTAACTTGTGAGAAAGACTTAGTCACAGGGCAGCAACTGAGACAAACATCTTTCCCTGCCTTTGTTTTTAAATCTCATTTAGAAATAAAATCTCAGGACAGGGATCATCTAGCACCATGTGCTGACACACAGCTTAACACTGCATGACTTGGGTTTCCACTGGGATATGCGGTTTACACCTACAGTATAAACAATCACTGAAAATTTCTCCTATTACTTCCAGAGTCAAGCACTGACCAGGCAAGTCTTTTCTCTCCTAGCCCTGCTAATGAGAAAACATTTGGATAGCCACTGGTGATTGCCAATGAGAATTCTAAACATGTCTCTCACCCTCTTTCAGGACAGGTATTTGGTGACTTTTTTCACCAGTAGTTATTTGGATACCAGTCTCTTAGGTACTTTGATACTAGTCATCTGCTGAAGGATAATTTCTCCCAATTCTCTTGGTTTTAATGTAGAACATCTGTGTCTTCTTTCCTGAAATAGTTTGTCCGTTTTTCCCCCCCCTTAAAGTGATGAATGAAAAGTCTGCTTTGTTCTTCAGTTTGGTTTGCTGCTGTCCAAAGATTTTGCAGACACCGTAGCACACACAGAGCAAATAACCCCAGATTCTCTCATGGAAAAACACACATGCTGGCCCATGCACATGCACAAAAAGTCATTACAATTCATTTTAACTGAACAGAGTGTCTTGTCTTGGACTTCAGTTTCAACCACATGACCCGATGAACTCTAGATTACCTGAGTCAGACAGCTTGTCTGACCAACTGCAAATAATTTTCCTGTTACTGAGAATGCCCTTGGGCCTTTGTGTCTTCTCACAGAAAAAAACTTGCTTCCATCTGCATGAAAATGTTGATTTTTGACAGATCTCTCCTTTGGAAATGGTTATAAAGAAAACTGGTGAATATTTAGAGCATCCTACATTGCTCAGCTAACAGTTGTACACTTCCAAAAGAGAAAAATTGAAAAGTTTCATACCAAAACTTTGATTACCAAAAAAAATCATATATACTTTCTTATGCTAAACCAAAGCCTAAGCCAAAAGCAGATTTCAGTGGAAAACAGTCCTCTGCTGATTTGTTAAGGCTTTAAGGCAGGCTTTGAGATGTTCTTTTAGCTGATATCACAGGAGATATGAGATTACTCATGAAAACAATAGGGGAAATGAGAGACAAGGCAGTTGTGTGGTTTTATTCTCCTGGCTGACCTATCTAACTTTGGGAGCTATCCTGGAGTGCCCAAGAAATGCAGAGTTAAACAAAATTAACTAACTAGTGCTTTCCTCTCAACTAAAGGAAAAATCCTTCTTGCCTTTGCTCAGCACTATCTAAGCCTTGAGAAGGAAGTCCCTACCATTAAATAAAGTTATTTCCTTCTCATATTCAGTCTTTGTTTTTTACCTCATCAGGGAAATTTTCAAGGAACAACCACTCCAGAGAATGAAATATCACACATCCTGAAAACATAAATAACTTTTCTATTTGTTAGCCCTGATAAGATGGCGAGTAAATGAAATTTTAACAAGATAACTAGTGTTTTTTGCTTTCCATTAATCCTTTAAGTACCTCCCTCTGAGAGAGCTTTGGAATCGAAACTGCATTACTGTACATCTCATTAACACCACGTGCTTTCCCTCAGTAAAAAGGGCTTCTGTCCCACAGGCCTCTTGGCACAGAAATCCAAGCTAGGCATCCGTAGGAAAAGCAGCCCACGGTTTTCTTTCTGTCTGCCCTCAATAGCAACTCCGAAAGTTCTGGAAAAAGAGAGATTTCAGAATCAGGTGGGACACAACAGGAGATAGTTAGCTTAATGGGCTCACATATAACCAAGTACTGTTCACCTAAGAAGATAAATATTAATAATTAGGACTAGTTTAATAGAGTGAAAGAACCACTTGCTAAAAAAGACAGTTCAGAAATTCACAGATTTTGAAGGTCAAACTGGAGAACATGATCATTTGCATTGGCTTTCAAGGAGCTTGATGAACACTAACAGTAGATTAACAAATTTCTTTTGAAGAAAATTATGTTTTCCAGTATAAAGCCTATCTTGAAGACATAAAAAATGTATCTCACCAGTCCTTATAATTGATACCTTCATTACATCCTGTAACCAAGTGTTACACTTCTGGTTTTATTACAGTTTATCTTGCTAAACTAGTTATTCCCTACCTAAAATTAGCTAGTCCCCATAATTTGCCGGTGCCCATACAGACCTTGAAGAAATGCAGGGGAAATGCAAGAGGTTCCATCAACACTGAAATTGACAGAGGCATTCAAACTACTGCACACTTACGGCCCACTTCACAATTTCCTGCACAAGGCTGGAGCAGGTCCTGCAGACATGCTGTATTTCAATAATTCAAGGAGTGGGGCACAATTAACCCTTGCTGGTTCAGAAACTGATTACCAGAGGCTTCAGCAGGTTGTCTCTGGAAGCAACATCTGTGTACACAAGGTGCTGTGGGCATGAGGTGAGTGTGTGGCAGGTTGTTTCCCATCCTGGATGCTCAGCAGGGTTCTGCCAGAGAAGTTCTGAAATCAGTTTGTCCCTGAACTGTCATGTGTATTTAAAAACTAAAAATAGGATCTAGAGCCCAACAACTTTTTTTTTTTTAACCTGGGCTACCTAGACTTTTCCATGAATGTTGAATGTTAAACTAAAGGGAGCATCATACACTACATATCAAATGCTTGCTCCAGCATTTGGCCAAGGTCTCAGCAGAAAACTTCCTAATTGCTAACTATTTCCTGACAGATTCAAATAGCCATATAGAAGGGTGAACACTTACAGAGCACATTTTAGGCACGGTATCCCCTAGGCAGAGCAGAAACACAATGTACCAGTTGGACAGTGGTCTAATTCCTGCCAGACAGAGTTGCTGAGACTCAGAACAAACTGCTTTCTGAACTCAGCAGAGTTCAAGCTCAAGCACTCTGAATGACAGGAAAGCATGACTCAGATGAAGTGCTCTTGTCAAATGTTGCTAGGCCCAGCATTCCATACACAATTTGTACAACACAAGAAACAAATATTCAAGGAAGCACTGGTGATTTGGCTAGAAGTTCTAGTGAGTGGAATACTCACATATTTTTAAGTATCGTCCAAATGCTTCATATTTTTCAGTGGAGAAAAACATAAAAATTATATATACAAATGGCTATATAGGCTGGCAATTTAGTAGTATAGCACTGCCCATTTATTTGAGAAGAGTTATTACACTATGCCAAGGTTAAGGACTTATGCACAGATAGCACAATAGGTTTCTTGCAATATGTACTTATGTAGAAGTACTTATGTACTTCTCATCTTTCCATATCTCCTCAGCACAAACTCTGACGCCTGGAATTTGGTTATAAATCCAACCTTAAGTGCTTCACCTCTCACATGATGCCTGCACTAACAGGAACAAAGTGGTACTAATCATGCTTCTGCTTTTATGAAAAACATCAGCACAGATAATTTTTGTCATCCAAAACATCTTGACTTCTATGACAAAGGGTTGAAAAATCTAGATTAGATTTTTGTGCTTTCAAGAGAAGTTTCAAGAGAATAATAACAAATTCAGCTCCACTGAGCTAGAAAGGTTATGAAGCAACTTTATCTATTTCAGATTCCTCAAAAAAACCCAAAACCAATCAATACATTTTTTCAAAGTAAGATAGAATTCACATTTGTAAACATAATCTGTAGATTTTTATATGACTGCAAAAAAGTATTCATACATATATCTGCAGTGACAACAAAACAATCTTGTATATAACTTGTTTTGAGTGTTTAACCACTGTCGATGAAAGATTTGCTTATGCATTAAATAGAATAGAAAAAAAATTGCCAAAGCAACCAGTTCACCACAGGAAAACTGTGTTATGATGGTAATTCTATGCTTGCTGTCTAAAGCTGTGCAAATCTCCTTCAGTGTTACTCTGATGACTTGTGTATATAAATACTTTTTCTTTCTTTTGGTTTTCTGGAAGATGTTTCAGAAAAACAATCATCTGGAAGATGTATAAGACAGATATGTTTTTGGAAAGTCACATCTTTGAATTTGAGAACAGATATCCCAATCAAGGGAGAAGAGAAATTTTTAGAGCAGGATTTTATTAATTGTTTTGCACAGTGTATTTCCTTTTTTTATTGCTTAGGATGTTAATTGGGTAACTTTGTATAGCTGCATAAAATTCAGCCATTGTTAGCCCTGGAGTTTTTTTTTAGTTTTCTCAGAATCTAACCTTGCTATGCATGCCTTATACCTGAAAATGAATAAAAAGCCCAGACCTAAATAGTTGAAAACCCAAAGTCTGGTGTATGGCCCACAGATAATTTGTAAAGATCAAGAGCTATAAAAGTCTGTTCTCTTACTCAGGAAAGGGCCTCTCTGAGAGTGGGCAAAGTCTGATGCAACTTAGACAGGGGAAGTGTGCGCATGCCAAGGACCCTTAAGTCACTGTGTACTTCAAAGCTGTAACTTGAGCTTCCCCAGTGACTTTGCAATAAATCAAATAAACCAGGCTGAGGCAGCAGGGGAGGCAGGACAAGCAAGTGAAAGAGATGGGGAAGAAGAAAATGCTGTGATAATGAAATGTTCAGGAAACAAAGTTGTTCTGCTGCCAGTCCACATATGTGAAATCACAGCTGTTGGCCCCAAAAGTGCTTGCTTTCTTCACTCAAGCAATTGAAATGTGGCATCTTCAAATAGAGGTAACATTCATGGTGCTTAGGAGTAATGCAAGATGTGCTGCACTTACTGCCTCACACATAATTTCTTCCCAGACACACAGTTCTGAGAGTTTTGGTTTTTTACTTTTTAAGTGATGCATGCAGATGTCACACAGACACTAGCAACTTACCTTTTTACTGGTAACATTCACCTCAGCCTGGATTGCCAGGAGTCCACAACAGAGATGCAGGAGGACACAGAAGAGGCTGATAGACTTGCATGAGTTTTGAAGACCATGGACCTCTCTAATTTAAAACTAGATCTTGGGGTCCTACACTCCTAGAAGTGGAGCACTGGACTTAGATTTACAGATGATTGCTTCAAAATGCAATAGTTCATGCAATGTCTGGTATGATTTGCAAAACATGGCTTGTTCAAGGGACAAGCTAGGTGTTCTGGACCAGTCATGTCAGGCAGGCTTATTCATCATGCATCCATATTTCACCTTGGAGAATCTCAGCCTCTGCCTCCACACTGCTGTGGTACTCTGGACATAAGCCTGTAATTGACAAATCTGAGTCATGTAAATTCACTTTGTTTTCTGAAAGCTGAACCTTGCAGACTACGCAAGAGAATAACTAGTTCAAGGGGAGCTCATTTTGGAGAGACTAGCCCTACAGGCTTGACTATTCTTTCCAACTGGAAGACTAGATGGTTAGTAATTTTAAGTTAAGTAAAAATTAATAAGGATGCAGTGAGAAGGAGAGTCTGGATATCATAAATACTTCTCGACTGAGTGTTAGGGAAAAATAAAAAATAATGAGTGGGTAGGCAATAAATTATTAAGCTATCATTCAGGAAATCTAGACAGGAGAATTAAGAAGGAAAGAAATAGAATTCTTAAGGATTTATTCTATTGACTTGTTTCCAACTTAGAAGAAGGTTAGAACTTAACCCTTAGTTAGTTAGTTAGTTAGACCTAACCTTTTGAGGCAACGGTTATAGCTGGTTCTGTTCCTTATAAGGGATTGCTGATGTGTGTTAGTAATCATCCTCATCTTAAATGATGTTATAAACCCTTGGAGGCCTGTACAGCACAGTGATGACTGAATGATACCAGTAGCCCTTGAGGAATGTCCAGAACCTCAGCATTACCTACAGCTGCATAAGATTGCTGCTGCCTTAGACATAAGCAGTCCAAGCACGCAGAGATGCAGCATCCAGGCCACTACCAGACACCATCCCACGTGGAGGATGGCAAGTGATACCATCAGAGAAAGTGAGCCCTACCAGCCCGTGTGCTCTCCTAATTCCAAACTCTGGCCGTAACACTTGCCCAAGAAAAATGGGCTGGTCTGGCTGCAGTCTGTGAGCTGCTGACCTAAGGCAACTGAGAAGTCTTGGACTTACACTGGATGTCTTTTAGAGATCAAAGGGATTTTCCACTTCCTGATAGAAAATGGCAGTGGAAATCCCCTCTCTGGACATGAACTGGAAAATCTGGAAAGTATCCAGAGCGTTATAACAAACGGCCATCGGCCCTCCCCACCTTACCTGACCACAGCTGGTTGAGATATTGCCCAGAGCGAAGGAGTCCTGAACACTCAATTTTCATAATATTAGTTCTTCTACACTGCCACTGGTGTACGCTCACTGTCAGAAGAATATACCATATTCATCAGTGCTTGCATGTACTTCTTCATGATCTAACACTGGTCTGTTGGAGCTGCACCATCACTCCTTGCTTCTGAACTCAGCAACCAGGGTATTTTTGTGGGAACACCACAGCCAACTGATGGCACAATTATAATGAATCTGGCCAATCAGTTGAGATTCTCACAGCTTTAGCAAGAGACTGCTGAGAGTGGCATGGCATGGCTTGAGATGAACCCTGACCAACTGAGGCAAACTATGACCAGCTCTTTAAAAGCCAATCATTGCCTTTTCAGTACAGCTCACAGTCCTCACTCCTTTGCCACCGCACTGTGCCAGCAGAAGGAAATTCAAGTCACACCTTGAGCCTTTAGAGAACAAAATCTGGTGAAGTAGTGAAAATTCATTCTTATGGGCTTTTATAAATAAGACACGAGGTTTTGTATTGAATTTATTAAAGCATACATTCTTTTTGCTGAGTGGACAATAAATGCAGGAACTCTCAACAGAGGAAGGGAGGTGACAGTACAGGGCATTCACTTTTCAAACTTCTGCATCAGTATTCTTCCTGTCTTATTTTTAGTGCCTTTAGTTCTCATACTTGCCTGCTCTCTTCTGCCTCCACCCCCTTTTCTTCTTTCTTTACATGGGTGGCATACTGCTTTCTTCTTAAATTTTCAAATATTTAGAAATGCCAAGATGATTTAGAAACCCTTGGGAAGGATTTTTTGAGAGTGCATGGGACAGTAACTGCTAAATAGCCACTCTTGTTTGTGAAATTGGTCTGGGAGTTTTAAGTCAGCAGTATCCATTTAGAGATGATTCTGTGAAACCATATGCAAGAAAATAAACTAAATTTTCTGAATGAATTTGTGAAGAAAAAATAACAAACAACATATGTAATAACACGGTTAGGAACTCGTGTGGAAATCAGCATAAGGGGAAGAATATTTGGTCCAATTCTACCACTCATTTCAGGGAATGATTTTAAAGTCTCAGCTCAATTTTTTGACAAAAATAGTAAAAGGGAACCTGATTTCAGTTGTTCTTAGATGCCTGGCATTTTGATGGGTGCTTTTACATGGTACAGACATTTCCTTGAATCAGTACTGAAATAAAACATGGAAAAAAATATTAATTTATTAGTGATTTTTAAGGTCTAGCTATTTTTGATAGTATTGATTCCCTGAATAAAGTGCTATTTTCTTAGGTTGCTGAAAGTAGAATTTTATTTGCCAGATCTACTTGCATCTTACTGATCAAAGTTAAGCTGAAGTTTTCCAAATTTAAAAAAAAAGAAAGAATAAAATGAAAAATGCACCACTGTCTTCTGCTGAAGATAGAATTTACAAATATTCTCAAAAAAATCTTTTCCCAAAAGAAAAAAGTAAAACATTGATTTTTTTTATTTCATCCACAAGAAGATAAACCATTGAACAAACAGCAGTCTGAGTCTTCATTCTTATTTTAAAGCCAATTCTTAGTCAGATTAATTTATCATATTACAGCTGAATCAATACTGTATCAAAATACAGTGAGAACTTAGGAACTTAAATTATTTTCTAAACCTCTTTAAGTCTCTACTCAAGTGCTTTTCAGTCTAACTTAGACACTAAATACTAAAGAGTTTTTGTGGAGCCACACAGGTTTAAATTTAATTTGTCAGTGGGGTGCTAGCTTCTAACTTCTGAGGAGCTAAGAATCCAAAAGGTGAAGTGGCCCAAAGACCTTTCATGCCTTCCAACATCAGGGTCTGACTTAGGTGTGAGGATGGCTAGAATAGCTCCCATTGCTGCCTTAAAGACATCCAGCTGTCCCAGGGCAAATGCAGGTGCTTATGGAGCAGCTGGTGCTCTGCCATGCCTCACAGGCTGCCACACAGAGGTAAATCAACACTTCAAAGCCAGGTTTCCACTCTCTTTAAAGCTCCATGCTGCCATGGCTATTCTGCTTTAAAAAGAAAATAAAGACTGGTTTTTTAATCTGGATTTGTACCCAGTCCTAAATATCCACTTTGTCATAGGCAGCTCTGGGTGTTCAAGATGGTAACAGAGCTGGTACCAGGCCTTATCAAAGTCCAACAACAGCTACCAGTTTAGTTCTGCTTTGCTGTCCTCTTTGTCCACTTATTGCAAAAATTAACCAAAGCACAATGGCTCTCCCAATGAAAAAGGCCTTTTTTAAAATCATTTCTGTGAATAAGCAAGCCTTCTCAAAAAGTCTTTCAGTGGGAAGTATGCAATCATTCATTCTTACACTGGGCAATGACTTTGCTTTTAATCTTTGATGCTATTGTCCTCAGCTAATGAGAAGCAACATTCTATTTGGAAAGCGTGTAAAGCATTTATGTCATTGGCTTGTCTTGCAAAGTCCCATAAAGTTTTAAATCCTTAACCATCTAAAAAATGGTGATGCATGTGTTCAGGACAAGTTTAGTGCTGTTTTCTGTTTTAGTGATTGGTGTTTCCCTTTCCATTCCTGTACACAGCTTACTTTAAAAAGAATAGATCTAAAGGGCTTTTTGCTTACACAGGCACAAAATAACTTTAAAGAAAATATCACCATCATCTTAGGATTTGAAAATAGGTCACAAACTCCCACTGCTGATGACTTTTCTCAACAAGGTCCCAGGACCCTGAAGTGCTGGCCTAGGGAAACTGTGTTCTCTTCTTTACCTTGTCCATAGACATGCAGTGTGCCTCCAATTTGAAGGTATAATAAGAATTTCTTGAGTTTCCTGGCCCAGTAATTACAAAGCAGTTTGTGAATCCTATCTGAGCTGGAGTGAAGGACTTCTGAAACGATTGCTCTGGCAAAGAACAATCACCCATGGCAGTCCTCTTTGCTAGACTGGATGCAGAATTCTCCTTGTATGCAATCTTTGGAGAAAAAAGAAAAGGAAATAGGAAGGAAAACAGAGAGGGGAAGGAGGAGGAGAGGGGAGGGGAAGGGAGGGGAGGGTCTCCTCCCCCTTCTGTTTCACTGGCATTGGTGGCTGCATTGTTGTTCCTCTCACACATTCTCACTCCTCTCTTCTTTGACCGCAAATTACATCTGTGCAGTAACTTCCTTTTTCTTCTTAAATAGGTTATCACAGAGGTGTTATATATATTCACCTTTCTGTCCCTCTCCTCTAAACTCCCCCAAAACAAACAAAAAGCTCAAGCTCACTGTGGTCACAGAACTCTCTAAGAGAAGGGTCTTACACTGTTACACGTGGAACACGTACTAGAAGATGGAACATGTATTCTCCTTGAGGCAAATAAGAGCTCAGGAAAAAAATAAAACACAATCAAACAAAAACCCACCAAGTTAAAATGAAAAAAAAACTTGTCTTCAATAATTCTGTTTGCTTGTTAGTATATTTGGAAGCACCTCAAATTTCTTTTCCTCCGCTACTGTGTCCTGGGATAAAGTAGGTCAGGACAGAAACTCTCAAATGTTGTGTACTGGTTTCATGTGGCCAGGTCTTGGTAGCAGAGTGGGGGGTCCAGGGGTGGCTTCTCTGAGAATATTCTTCCAATATGGACCTGTCACTGGCCAAGGCTGTCAGTGACAATGAGATCATCTTTGTGATACATTGTCCTGGTTTGAAAAGACAGGTTTGTGCTAGGGAAAGCAGGGCCTTCCCTCAAAATGTATAAAGTAAATCCCTCCCCCTGAATTGGTATAATTTTGAAATTAAGGGGCTCTCAGGCAAAGATACCAGGATAGGAATAACAGTTCTTTACTAGGCTATCTTACAAGACAAACAAAACAACAACAACTGAAATTAACAACAAACAGAGCAGTAACCCAGTTGCAGTCCTTCTTGGCCGCAGGCTCCTTCCCTGTGCTGCAGTTACCGGGGTGGGCAGGGGCAGATCCTGCGCAGCTGCGGGAGTGCTGGGGGTGATAGCGGCGGTGTCCCAGATGGGATGGGGATGGAGGAGAGACTTCTGCTCACAGTGTCGGTCCTGGGGCTCAGCAGGGTGCTTGGAGACAGGCTGCAGTGAGAAGGCAGCAGATCCAACAGCAGAAAAGGTGGCTCCTGGTGTTGGGATGGCGGGGGGCGGATAGCAGGGGCGGTCGTTCTCCTCTGACTCCAGGAGCAAATGGGGCGAGCAAGTGCCTCCCCCTCCCTTAACTTGCTTTTAATCTTCTAACCTCCCCCTTCCCTTCGCCCTCCCAGAGAAACTCCCAAAAGAGCAGGGAGGCTCTCCCTCCCTCCATCCCAAGGTCTCAAGGACACAGCCATCAGAGTCCCTTAGTATGCCAATGGATAAAAATTCCACAGGCAGGGAGGAAAAGAAAAACCAATCCCCAACATACATATTTAGGAATTAAAAAAAAAATTAAATTTCTGCACAGGAATAATTGCAGCTGGAGCAGAGTGAGAATATGCTAGAGGAACCACTCTGCAGGCACCTAGGTCAGTGCAGAAGGAGGGTGGGAAGTAGTCTAGGCACCAGAGCTAAGATTCCTGGGCAGCCAGTGGTGAAGACTGTTGTAAGACAGCTGCACCCTTGCAGCCCATGGAGGACCATGGTGGGGCAGAGATGCACCTGCAGCCCATGGAGGACCCCATGGCAGAACAGATGGATGCATGGGCATGTGGGTAAGGAAAGGTGGCATTCACTATTTACATGCAGAAACCTCCCAGATAGGATTACAATACCCCTGGTGCTGGAACCATCATCCAGGAGTGCCAGAGTTTGGAATTGCTGGGAAAGACAACAGAGACATGAATGCCTTCTCTGACTAAGGGAGGAGAGTGCACCTGGTTCAGAGGAATTTTTGGTTTCATTAAACAGCTTTTATAAACCCAATAGGTTCGGAATTTCATGACTATGGTTTGAATTAAGTGATCAGTGACAAAAACCTACAAAAATGACAAACAGAGGTTAATGGTTTTGGTTGTAGACCATGATGTTTTGAAGCTGAAGACAAGAAGGTTTCCAGAAGTTTTATTTGGTATATTATTTCAGCTCAACATGATCAATGCAGTGTGACAGTAGCAATAAGAAATTCACACAAAGACTGATTGACAAATGACATGACAAATGGAAATGTTATTAACATGCTATTAATAGACATAAGATGCAAGAATAATTCTTCATTAAGTTATTATATTGTAAAGAATGAAGAAATTGTGCCAAGTTCACTGCAATAGTATTAAATGTCTAGTGGGATATCTAGAAAAGAAAAAAATTAAAAACATAGAAAAGGGAATTTTGGTGGAAGAACAGGAGCTTTCTCAAAGAAAAGTCGTAGATCAAGATTCTGGATCTTAGACCAAGATATTACCAAATTGGTAATGATCAATCTGCAAAACAAGCTAGTAAAAACCCCAATTTTAAGATGTATTCAGTGGCTTAAGATAAATGTAATGCAGATAAGAGTTTGTATCCTTATAGATAAGGAGAACTTGACTGTTTTACTAAAGAGATATTATTCTTTTTTTCATTAAAACAGTGAAAATCACATCCATTTCACCAATTTCCTTACAAGCCTCAGAAATAAAGCTCACACTTAGTATTTGCAGTTGATCTAGCTCTGCTATTTACTGACTCTTTAGTAATATTTTTAGTTAGAAATGTAACATTTGTCAGAAAATAACCTGTGATTATTTCCTTTCTGAAGGAAACATTTTCAGAAGACATTATGCCCTGTTGACATTGGAGCGACACTGAAACTGCCTCATAGGATTTCTCTAAATCCATGTGTATCCATTCATTAGTATAAATGTCAAACTCTCACTCATATCCTGTGTGTTACACAGTTCTTCTTCAGCAAAACAAGGGCCTGCAAAGCCTCCCACAGACAAAGTCTCTCTTCTCTCGTGTTTCCCTTCCCTCCCATGGTCCATTCCTGCCCATGCCTCCCCCTCCCCCTTTTATTTTCTCTTGCTGAGCACAAGATCTAAACCTCTTTGAAACAGGTTGTTTCCAGATGCAAGCTCCAAGTTCCATATCAGGAGCTTTTTGCCCCTCTTCGAGGCCCAAGCAGAGGAAGGCACACATGGGTTGCCCCAAAATTTCACCCTCTCACACTCACTGAAGCCCTACAGAATCTACTCTCTGCCAGACAAACCCCCTTATGCATCCCTTTGCCTAATGTGCTGAATTACTAGCTTGTTTGGCCCTGTCTTTTCCATTGGTTAGGTGTCTGGGGCTGGCATTTCCCTGCACTTTCCAACAAGCTGGCACTAGTGCTCCATCTGCATTCCCCACCATGAGAAAAACCTCATGAATCCGAATCAAGCACCACATTGTGGTATGATGACACCTGAGCACCAAAGGATGACAAGATCATGTTAACTATTTCTGTGGCCTAGGACAATTTGAAAAGCATAAATGACAGCACCTTTGGTGACTTTTGCCAGGAGTCTTTGAAACTGTGCCAGGCCAAAACAGGGTAATAAATGAAAACCAAATATTTTTTGCCACCTGTGTGTTTGAATGCAGAAAAAGTTATTATTTAAAAAAATCTGTATAAGCCATCAGCTGTAGTTATGCCACAGAAAAGAGCTTTGAAACATGCTACTTAAGTGCAGAAAATAAAAGAAATCAAAACCATGTTAGTTTAACATTTCAGTCCCTTAACTTCTTTTTTGGAGGTGAGATAGGTTTTTTAAAAAGAAAATTAAGTTAGAGCAGGGTTGGAAGGATAAGAGAAGAAATTTCAGCTAAGTTTGAATTCAGAGAAAGTTCCTGACATCCACAGGCCAGACACATCATTTGTGGTCTGTGCATGTATAGCTGAGCACCCTCCAGCATGCCGACTACCAACACAGTGCCTGCTGGGGTGACTAGGGATCTTCCCAATACCTTATTTTGGCAGCACAGCTGGATTGACCTACTATTTACTGTTTACTTACAGAGTTTTTCTGTCAGATCAACAGCAGGCAGTGGGGAAGAGGCACCAGACAGCATCATTCACCATGCTACAGCTGGGATGTGGTCTTGCGGGATTGCTCTCCTCGTCCCTGAGAGAGCACTTTGCAAATGGACTGGAAACCAAGGATCCCCTTGCTCTTGCTCTTGCTCAGCTGCTTGGAGGCTGATGCACAGGGAGGTTGGCTGCATTCACACAAGAGTTGGGGCACCAGTGGGGCTCATGCTCCAGGCTGTCATCTGGATTCCCTCTCCCAGACTGCTGCCTCTTTGGCACCTGGTGCTGGGGGATGAAGGGCTGGACACAACCCACATGCTTCAAAGGCCTGCAATCAAAAAGCCACTCCTTTGCAGGAAGATTTTATCCCTCTCCTCCACCTTCCTCCTGCTGCTGCAAAAGCTGCTGGCCAGCATAGTGGTAACAGGGTGACTCCACGGCATCAGGGGCAGAGGGACTGCTGTTCTCTCTCCATCAGCCATCTCTGCTTTTCTAAATGACTGGGGCAAAGTGTTTCTGCCTGATTCCCTCTCTGTTCTGAGTGTGTGAGGCTTGGCATGTAGGATGCAAAGGCATTGTGCAGTGGCCAAAATCATGTGGTGGTAAAAGGAAAATGTCATTGCTTGTAATGGTATAAATGCTAAGAACAAGGCATCTCTGTCAATAACTTCTGATGTTAGCTTTACAATAACACTAATGTACTAATGCTTTTTATGTTGTCATGCCCAGATGTGCAAGCTACTTCTTCAGCTTCTTCATCACATCCTGCCCACAGTTAGTTTAGCAGCACGGTCCAGGAATAAAAAAACTGCTAATACATTTTCCACTTCTAGGCTTGTTAATCCTGAATGAATTTGAATTTTTCTCTACAAGGTAATACATATATATATATATACATAAAATGTATTAATATAACTAAAATATGTAATCAATAGGTGAATACATGTATGTTCTAGCCAGCATGGCCATCCAGAATTTCTGGTTTGAACTAATCCATGTCTAGTCAAAGTCAATTTCAGTGGATCAGACAAGGATTTTGTGGATGGTAAGAAAAAAACCTAGAAAATTCCACGGAATGAGTAATCAGAGCAGTAAGTAGGTACAGTAATGCAGCACAATCACAGAACACAATAGGAGCAAGTAATTTCTTATTATGAGATGCAGATTCAAGTAAACTAGGTTATATGGAAAAAGGATAGTTTAACAAAAGGCTAAAGCCAGGGCTTTAGTTCACAATTACTAAATAATGCTTATTCTCACTTTATCCTAAGACTTGCCAGAAATTTCTGCAGCATGTCTTCATATAGCAATGCGTGTGCTAAGGGAACAGAGCAATCATGGTGGCAGCATTTCATGTAATGACATGACTAAATATGAATGTATTCATGCTTGTGGACAAAGGCAGGAGAGTGGCAAGCTGGGCAACATGGCTCAGCTGGACTCAGTGAGGCACCCTGCAAATCCTTCCTATCTCTACATTAAGAACTTTTACATGTCTGGGGATACCATCTGGATATTGGATTGAAAACCACAAAGGAGCTCAGGGGCAATACCGAAAGAAAATTAAAGACAAGTCAGCCTCCACAACCCATAGGGAAAATGGTGCTGTTTGCTGTGCATACAGATGTCTGTTTCATGGCCCTGCCATGCTAATGACTAACTCCCTTTTTTACACAGAGGTTAACAGTGAATGCCTTGACAAGCTAAAAACAAAAGGAGTGACTTTAGAAAGAGAACTCTGTTAGAAATGGATTTCTTTTCTTTGCTTTCAAGAGGAACAATTAGCTGTTATAGTAAATCACCAGTTCCTAATTTATGAAGGCTTTCAAACCCTTGATTATCTTTGTGAGTGATGGATCCCATTGTGCAAGCTGCAAAGCACCCTGAGCCTGATCCAGCAAAGCTATTAAGCATGTGCTTCATATTAGGCATGCAAGAAAACACAGTAAGATCAACATATCTGAGTTTAGCATATGTTTAAGTGCTTTACTGGACCAGGAGCAGAGTGCATTGCAACTTGCAGGATGAACTTCTATGAGAATGTAAGTGCTTGTGTCTGAAAACAACAGCACACGATGCAGGGACCTATTTGAAACTACAGTCCATTTCCAGATATCTTAAGCTACCATTCTATATTCCATTTGGTGAAGAAATTCTTCTAAATTTGCAGAACTACAGCTATGTATCTGCAGGTGGAGACTGATGAATGGCATCTCCTGCTTACCTGCCTTATCTCTGAACTAGAGTACCAAATAAAGAAAATCAATCCAACACACAGAAGCATCTTCCTTTTCATTTTACAGAACCTTGACATTATCCACATACCACACCTAGACTTCATCTGGCCTAATTGTCTTGACAGTCAGGAATCAATATCTAGCTTCAGGAAAATGAAGAAAAAAGTATACAATAAGAAAGGTGATAAAATAACTGCACAGCCTGATCAGAACACAAAGGAAGGGGATTGCCGCCATTCAGCCCTTCCTTCTCCCTTCCAGCAAACATGTTGACAGATATGTTTAATCAGATTCTTTGGGGGATTTTTTCCTCTTTTTTTAAAAATAATTTTAACTTGACATCAGCAAACTTCTTATATTTCTACTGAGTTTTCATGACCTGTGACAACTCACTTCCACAAGGTTGGTAGAATGTGTGTTCGCAAGCACCAGCACCAAATCAAGCTCTCTTTTCTTCTAAAACCATAAGCCCCTCTGAAGAAAACATTGTTGTGCACATGCTAAATAAGTGGAGAACTGAGCCCACAATAAATGCCAAATAATGAGGGATGAAAGGGGAAAGATAAAACTGCAGTTGGAAAAGGAAAGCAAACATATTATAGGTGGACAAACAGAGATGAGTACAAGGTCCTAGCCAGCTGCCCCCTTCTTCCTGGCTCAGGAAAGAAAATAGTTTTGAAGTCCTAAGGTCACAGACAGACTAGAAGAGAGGGCAAGAGCCAGACTTGGAGCTGAAGCACTTCCACATTTCAAGGGGTGTTGTGGCAAAAAAATAACTGACAGATGATTGGTAGGGGAAATGAAGCACCTTAAAGGGAAATTAATGAATCAAAGGAGGCAAATCTCTCCCTAACACTATAATATTTCACAAGCATTAGTCCACCAACAAGGAGTGCAAACTTTTATTTATTCTTTGTTCTATGCACCTGCAGCATCATTCCCCTCATTTATATTTCTTGCTGTGATGAATTCCGTTGGTCTACACATTGAAATGCCTTTTTCATCATTATATTTTCTGTTTCTGGACATCTGGCTGCAATCTTATGCTCTGTGAATGCAAGGAGTACAATGAGATAGTATTACCAGATCATTCTTATAATTTGTGGGCCAAACCTCTTACAAGCATAAATCACTGCAGCTCCTCTGAAGTGAGGGAAGCAAGGCAAAGTATCTGTCCATAAGGAGTAATTAATCTCTTTTAATGAGTGTGTTCCATAGCAGAGGAATAAACGATATTTATTTTTCAGTAGTGGGATAGAAGCCCTCAATAAACTTTATCTTCCCCTGTTTGCCTCCTTTACTTCACCAGCTGTCTCTAATGTGTGTGAAGCTTTGAAAACGTTTTCCTGCTATTAGCCTTTGATTTCTCCCAGGCCCCTGACCCTTGGTGAAAGAAGGTATGGAACTTTAGATGAAGTTGTATCTCTTCAGTCCTATGCAACCTGAGGAATTAAAACCAGTCACATAGCCACAGAAATGAGGAAATAAGGACTACTGACTAGAAGGATGATCTAGTTCCTCTGATTCTCCCTCCTGGAAAAACCCTTTGCAATTTTTCCTCTTGCGCAGGCAGGACAGAAAGCCTGTCTGCATTAAATGGGGTGGTCAGGGTCCAAAAGGCATTCTTCTGGTGGTCTGGCAGTTATGAATGGGCACCATTACAGACTACTGAAACAGCAGGCCTGAGCTTGTGCTTAGCTTTTGGTGACACCTAAACACGTACACACAAATGAAGCAAAAGTTACAGAATGCATTTGCAGAGAGTAAAAACATACTAGTGCTGAGAGGAAGATGGGAGGAAACACTGGCCACCGACATTCTGAACATGGAGGAAAAAATTATCCAATAGGGAAAATACACTTGTATCCAGCACCCAAGTTTCACCTACCACAAGGAAATTTTAAGCTGCTGCATGGTAGTCCTGGCTCATGCTGAACCTGAGTCTTATTTACTCCTGCTTTTTCTAAACATCTGTAGTAGAAGAGACTGCAAATAATTCCCCTGTCTATTCAGAAGGCTTTCACAGATTAGAGTATTGCTTTCTTCCCTCTCTACTATCTTGCAGACTAAAAAACTGTTGTTTGTGTAGCTCTCTTTCATCAGCTATATTTTCCAGTTTGTTCTCACTGGCCTCCTCCAAACCATTTCTGAATGATCAACATCCTTTCCTAGACTTTTCCAATGGTGTACAAAGACAAGAGGAGACTATGGAGCAAGTGAGTTAATGTTATCTTCTGCCTAAGGCAGTTAGGACCTGTTTTTCTCCTCTGAGCTTTACTGCTGATTATTTTATTCTTAAACAAAGTCCTCACCCACTGGCCATCTACAGCAAACTGTATGACTTGTTATCTATACTTTTAACATTTCTGGAGAGTAGCTTTTTGTCTGAACAGTGCCTTTCAGATTTTGCCTGAAGTAGCTAAAAAATAATATATAAAATAATGAGACATTATATTTTTTGGCCCCCTTTACCCCCCAGATTTACCAGAAATTAAGGCCATAATCTTCAAATCTGTGTCTATGACATTAATATAAGTATTTCTTATCCATAAATTATGTCAGTTTTAGACTCTGGTAAAACCTCTTAAATTCTGTTTTCTCAACCAAGATCTCTATGCTCAAATTGAGACAGGAAATATGCAGGAAGGCACTCCTAAGCTGTTCTATTAGCTACTCAGTTTGCAATAAAATAACTATATAGGCTGAATTTTTCTATTTTCCCTTGAGAATCTAGCACTTGTCTCTCAGACTCAAGTGCACAAGTGAGCTACTGTGCAAATGTGATATCTACCAACATGATGCTGCTCTGAGTGGAGATAAGAAATGGTCCCGCCCTCCCCACAATCTCTTTTCTTCTTTCCTCACCAAACCCCTTTGGCAAGCCTCACAGTACAACTCCCCCCTCTGCACTGACAACCCCCCTGTTCCTATCTCCCTTGAAGCTTCCCAAGGGTGTTGGAGAACAGCCACTTTAATTTAGGCCTGCTGTTCTCTTATACCTGAGACCTGATGCAGCTGGTACTTCCAGCTTGACATGGAACTACTCTAGGATGTGAAAGAACTGGCTGAAGCAATCACAGTTACTGTAAAACACAGCCTCAACACCTAATCCCTATGGTATACCTGTCTCATTGTTCAGTGTTTTGTCCACAGGAAAAGCATTTTAAATATTTGTGGGGAGTAGATGAAATTTAAAGAAACAAATAGATTTGTCACCAACTACTGGAAACTTCAACTGCTAACTCAGAAAGAAAACAACATTTTTCAAAATTAAATTGAAAGGTATTTCGAGTCACGACTTTCCTGTTGTTGAAGAGACATTAAACAGACAATCTTCTGTATTTCATGCCATACTTACAATTAGGATGCAGCTGGTGTCTGCAGCAAGGATTTGGAAAGAGATATGTACATCTGGTACAACTTGATCACACTTAGTAATTGCAAAGTGTTCTTACAATTTACGCTTCTAAAAAATAAAATAAATTAAAGCTTTTTTTAAAAGGATCCATCTTTTCCCAGTTTTCTTCAAGTTTTTGACATTATACAAAAACACCTACTGATTCTACTGCATAGCACAAAAACAGGGATATATAAATACTAGGAGAGAGTAACAATTAATGCATTCTTTCACCACATCTTTTCCTAGCAGCATGCATTGAATGTCACATAAAATGATTTAAAGATGTGTAGTCACATATTAAAGCATACCACCATACTCAGATTCTCTGCAGGAACAAACATTGACTGTGAGAAGGGACAGAATAGGTGTAGGTCTGCCACAGCAACAAAGCAGGGAGAAGCCCTCTCCTCTGATCAGTCTACATAGGGAATTGCTCTCTCACACTCCCACTTTTCCACCTAGGATCAGGGCGATCTCACCAGGGAAGAATCCTGGAAAACTCTGTCT
>WBND01000599.1:119030-130833 GCA_013398595.1 Tychaedon coryphoeus | reverse complement strand
TTTTCTGGTAAATTTTTAAAGTCTTAAAAAAGGGTTAAATTTTCCAGACAAATTCTAAAGCTTTTCCATATGGAGACATAGCTGCTAAAGATCAAATCATGAAACAGTGTCAGCTTGGTTTTCAGAGATTTTTCCTCTCTAAGTGAAAGTATGAAGCCAAGTCACAGACCAATAGATTTTTCTTTGTTTAGATCGTACTTTGTTTTCTATACTAAATAAACTAATTAGTAAAAACGTACCCAAGGAAATTATTTGTACTGACTTTATTTACCTTCACGTTGCAGGAGAACTACACCAAGCCATCTCAGTAGAAACTCTGAGGCAAACTATCATTTCAATCCTTTCTCAATTTTCCTATTTTTTGTGTTTTATTACTTAAACTCTTCCATGTGTCTTTTATATAAACAGCATTTCATTGAACAAGATTTAGTTCGGGACAACCATATTTTCATCTAAAAATAGGGCACTTGTTTAGTTAGCATTTTAAAAAAATTGGGTAAATCTTTAAAAAGAATCTTCCAAAACTAGTGTCTCTAACTTTTGCTTTTGAAAAACAATTTTTGAAGTTTTTCAGATCTTTTAGACCTCCCATGTAAAAAAAAGTAAAGAAAAAAGTGCTTCTTGAAATCTGACTAGATGAGGTTGTTTGACATTTCTTGGAATGAACAGCTATTTGGCTGGCACATAGTTTTCTACTGTGTCCTTAGGACATACAATATTTTAAATACATTACACAGTTGAGGATTTAGGCAGGAGAAGGAAAGGTAAAACCTTGGAAAACAATATAACTAATTTCAATGTTACTAATCTGTGAATTGCTGTTTTTTACTCCAATGAGAAAGCAGCTGCAAGTGTATATTTCTATAAAAGTAGACTAAATGCTACACAAGTATATAATACCATGCATAAACAAGGGCATCAGTGACAAATTCATCCAGTGCCTTTTTATGTCAGAGAAAAACATATATGTGAATCCCAGTCTTCAGTTAGATTTATTATTAAAGCTTAGTATGTTCCCTCAAAACCTGAAAAAAGTGGACAGTCTTCCCTTTTAAGCATGAAGGCAGAGAGTGTATGTATGTGTGTCTTCTATTTCACAAGCTCAAGCTGGAAAATACAACCTATCTGCAATATGGTGGTTCAGAATGTAAATAAACCCACTCAGGATGAACTACTATTGTTATAAGCTTTGAGATTTTAAGCCACTTTTAGATTTGTGCAGGGCCCAAAACCTGCTTGCCAAACTGGCCAAACTACAAAAAATATAACTGATTAATGAGGTAACCAAGGTTTACTAACTCCTAATTTAAGAAAAAGGACTTTGTTTACTGCATCCCTCCTATTTGAGATCCCCATTAAATGGCTTTCCCTTCATTTATTATGTAAATATACTTTCCCATTTTTTAAAAAATAATTTCCTGTTACACTGAATCATGGGTCATTAAACTTCTAACTCTTCTAACAATTTCTCTTACCTCATCATGCACATAAATACTGTGTAAAGTTTTTGCACAGTAGTGTAAAATTTATACATTTCCCAGCTCATCTACACACACCAGCTTATAAGAATAGTATCAACTATTCAGTGTGAAAACCACTGGTGACAAAGCAAACTTTTCCCTTTATTAATTTCCTTTTTTTCTTGCTAGCAGCAGTTAGCCTAATCATACACTAATATCAATTCCCACAACAAAACCCCTTTCAGCTCACCATCCATGGAGTTCACTCCATTCAGAAAACCCCACAAAAGCTTCAGGAATCTCTGAACTCTCAGAGAGATGGGTGAAGCTACTTTTGGACACTGCCTGGCTAACCCCAGCCAACTCCCCATGCCCACTGCACAGAGATGTAAGCAGGGCAGAGAGAATCTCAGACGCAACAATCAGCAGCTCATGCCTGCCTTCCAGAGATCTCCAGTCCCCAAAACTCCATCAGTACCATTAGCCCCAAATCTGCTCTTGCAATTCCACACAGAAGTTTCTCCCTGAGCAGCTCGTGGTCAGTAGGTCACATTTATTTAACTTCTTGTTTTCTACTCCTATATTTTCTTTGAAAAGAGGAACTCCTTGTCCTCTTTCCAAAGTTTCCAAAGCTTTCCACTAAATACTGAATGTTTCTATGGCTCTGCAGTCTTGAAGGCAAGTGCAATATGCCACTGGGATGCATTTTTTGCTCACCTCCCTTTACAACAGCCAGCTTTTTGAAGTGGATGCAGCTCTCCATTTCCCCCTAGATGCTCTAAGCATTTGATTAAAATAATTAAGGGATTGGACATGGGGTTGTACTTTTGGGGCATCTACAGGATTAGCTGTTAAAATGGTGGTGGTGGTAGCGGTGCTAGTGGGAACGCTGAAAGAAGAAGGCAATTTCCATTACACTTCATTTCAGTGATGAAACATGCATGATTAAGAGGGCTCTTCAGAGTGTCAGTACACAAGCCCAGTGAGAAAGGTATGTTTTATCAAATAGATAGGCTACATTTCCTGTTACCTCCTGAAAGATGCCCAGAGCTGCCAACTTTCAAAAGAAATAAACTCTCCCAACCTTAAAGTAAGCAAAAAACCTTTAATAATCTACCATTTGTGTGTGTCTTGCTCTCACATGCTGACTCTTTTTTGAGGAAGATTTGTCTGATAGTTACTTTCCCTTCCTGATTGGGTGGCCATGAGCATGATTAGATATAATTTTCTAAGACCTGCCGTTCTCCCCCATGCTCTGATATGAAACAAGTAATACCCTTCTGCTTTACATCTGACCTTGACAAGGGTGTTTCTCATTTCCTTTTCACTTTTCCCCTCCTAATCCTTCCTGAAAACATGTGCCTGCTGAATAAATTGGATCCAGTGTTTTTAATTGGCATCTTCCTGGTGTTTTTGCCTGTAGTTGAATTTTACAAGAGTAAGGTCCTTTTAAAGGGACAGGGGAGATGATTTCCCCTTTGACACTGTACCAGCCATGATCTCTGCTCCTGTTACCCATTGCCATCTCTGTGTGTGCCTCTAGTGTCAGTGCTCTGCCTGCTAGGACGGTGTGGTTTGATGAATGCCACGCTTCAAAGACATGTCAGCAAATCAACCTTCCGCAGTGAGGTGCTCAAAAGTAGAGGCAATCAGCCTGTTTAAGCATGAATTTTACAAAGCCTTTTTTCCCTCTCTTGAGGTAGGTCATCTTGGCCTGAAAGTGAGATGTGAGTGATCATTTATTTATGGATGTCTTTCACTTATAAATTAGAATAGGTAGATGAGAAAAGAAAATGAGCACAGCCACTAGGAGAATTGAAGTAATTTCAACAATCAACAAACCAGATTTGGGACTGAAATAATGAACTTGAAGTCTCCAGCATGCTGCATTAGATTCCATCCTGAAAATAGAAATATGTTCCAAGACTTGTAGGCTGCTGCTTAGAAGTTAAGGTAACATTGCTCCCTGACTACTTTCCATTTTATTAATTAAAATAATTTTACCCAATGACTGAAAACAGAAGATAAATTTCCTTCTTGCCAAATGACTCTAATCTTAAATTTCAGAATTGCAGTGTTTTCTAATAAAAGATGAAGCATTTTCACATTCCTTTTCCCTTTATGTGCATCACAGCCACAAACAAACTAGTACTGAAGTATTGTCAGGAATTACTGACAAAAACTACCACAAAATAGAAGTGCATTAATTTTTTAAATTATAGCTGTATGTTCACTTCCTGATTCTTGTTAAACTGTTCTCTTTATGAGACCTCCTCCAATAAAATGTCACTTGCAAGAAATGTGCTCTGTTAAATGTCACATTAGCATCCCTTGACCTTCTTGTTTTTTCAGGACGTGGCTGAATGCCTGCTATTACAGGCAGCCTGCAGTGGGACACATGCAGGGCACAAGTAAAAGACCATATTTAAAGACAATAAAGACATTAAATTGTTCCCAGAATTTCACTTATGGTTTGAGAAGAAAAAGAATTGGGATGATTGCAGCTCAGATACAGTAGACAGCATTTTTCCACAAAGGCGCACTCCAGCACTAAGACCCTCACTGCCAAAAAGTAAAACCAAGTCCTGCAGGACCAACAGAGAGGAAGAAAACATCTGTCAAAAGATCAGGGAGGCATTCAAGTTATCACTCTCACTTTAAATATTTCCTTCAAAATGCTTTGATCAGACTTGTTTTTCCTCTGTAAAAGATTTGTTCCAGAAAGTTTTGAACCATGACAGGGGGCAGGAGGGTGTAAATGATCAGGTCCTTCTATCAATAGAGACATTTTCCCGCAAAACTACAGGGAAAGCAAGCATCACAATGCTTCAGCTTCTATTTAGCTCAGCTGTATTAAAGTGGAAAAAAGCAAAAACAGATCCATCCCTTAATCAGAAAATCCTAATGACATTACAAACGGATAAAAAACCTGACAGAATTCAACAGGCTAATTTAAGGAAAGGTTATTACAGGGAATTCTGCACACTGGCTTGAGAGTTAGTTTACTAAAACTGTTGAAATTCCATTCTGCTGCAGTAATTTCCATACACAGAAGAATATTCTTATGCTGTCTTATCAATTTCACTGTTTTCTCATTCTTTATTGTGAAAGAACACTAAATGAAAAGAACACAGCAAAACTGCTTAGGGAAAACAGCTGGTTTTAATCACTCCTGCTCCTCATACCCCACCATATCACACAGAGAGAAAAGTAGCTTTCAGACAAATATGCCACATTAAAGAGCCAGCATGCAGTTTTAAGGCTCAGAGGCTAGGTTTTCAGGGATTTGGAGCTGCTGGGGTGTGGGCCAAGGAGGGAAGGAAGAGATTGTCTTCCCTTAAATTTGGCATAATCACATGGAAAAAGTGGCGCTGGATCAAAATTTCAGAGAATCCAAAAATTTCCTGCTGACTCGCCAGACCATAACAATGCACTGAACTTTGTATTGGTTAAGTCATACAGATAAACAAGGTTGGGGATGCAATCTCTCTGTCTCTGTCCCTTAAATATCAAACACTGATGTTCAGTGTGGGCTCCTCAGGATAGGGGCCAGTTGCCACAGAGCTCCCACCTCAGCTAGCATTTCAGGAATGTACTTCTGTGTGCTGTTAGCAACCCAGCTGCCAGAAGCGGTGGACATCCTGCGTATGTCCACTTATACTCACCTGATGAAATCAGGCCTGCACTTCAGCATGGCTCCCAGAAGATCTACTCTCAGGACAACAACTCTCAACAGTGTCAGCTGGCTCTCCAACACACCCACACCAAGGGTTTGCCCGCTGAACTGACAGAGTCATCCCAAGGATTGCACATCCAGAAACATTTGATCAGAGTCATCTGCCTGCTAAAAAGAAAAACTAAAATAAAATTAAGAACGTGAATCAGATGTCTGGAAAAAGTAACTCTGTGAACAGAGGTTTTCATCATGCTTGCCTTTTTTTCCCAAATAATTTTATTCTACTGCTACAAGCCAACAACAACAAAAAATGTGAAGGCCATCACAATTAGATTTAGGTACCTCTATGTCCATTCTCAAGCCTTTACATAAAGCCAGAATGAAAGAGCTGAAGCACTTCTTAGACTAGAAATCTCTGACTATAAGAATGTATTCTCTTTTATTTAGAAATATATTATCTCAACTACATCTTAGAAACAGATATGTAGATTTAATTCAGTAAAGAGTCTGCACTAAACTAAAAACAAAAGTTTGGGTCTAGAAGCAATCACCATGCATCTCATGAAAAGCAGGCTATAGAGTCTTATTTTAGCATAAGGAAGAATGGTCTTTAAAATGCAATAATCAAAAACAAGCAGGGGAAGATTCATCCCTAGGAAGATAATCAGCTTAAATCACATTGATTTGCCACAGATAAGTAACATCCATAATGATAACTCTAACAATGACCTTAGAATCTTAGTGCTTCTGATTTTGCATGCTAAATTTGAAAGATCAGAAAAATAACCCCATTTTATGGCTGTCATGAAAAAAAAACCCAAACTCACGCTATAGTACTTTGATATATGACCATTTACCTTCACTTATGGTAAATGGTCAAGTTAGGGCTTCTGACGAAGCTACAGGTCTGTCACTGATGAGAAGAGGCAGGTAACTGTGGTATTGTCTCCATAAATCTGTGAAATAAATTAACAGGCTTCTATGCTTTGTATTGGGAAATAGAAGGAAAAAATAATTTCACAAAGGTAAGACAGCAGACGCCACCTTCTGCCTGCATAGTATCACATATACCTCAAAAAAGCAAGATCTTGAGGGAGGAGACAGTGTGGACATCAAACATGTGCTCACCTGCCCAACATGGGGCTCCCTTCACAGATATGAAGAAGTTATTAAATATTATATTACATATAGCCAGGTCCTATTTTGACTGCATACATACATTTATTCTTCATGATCAAAGCCTGTTGCCAGGGACTTACCCAACACAGTCAGCCTTTAATAAGAAGAAAAAAAAAAAAGCCAAAAATGAAGTTGTGTTTTAGGCCCTGCAGCTACACAAGCTTTAGGCAGTGAAGCCCTGTGAGCAGTGCCAGTGCAGCAGACTGACTGGTGTGCTCCAAATGAGATCACCATTCTCCTCCTGGAAGGGAGCTGCGGGTGAGGTGAGCCAGAGGGCGGACAGATGTGAGTCTGCAGTCCTGAGGGGAAGAGGAGGGAGAGGTGAAATAGGCAAATGTGGAACATGCACAGAGCACTTACAAACTGCACATTATGCTCTTCGACACATTTCCTTTCTCTCCTGACATGCCAGTACCTTCAGACTGGGAGGGCAATCCTCATTACAATGCTGGCAAATAAAGTTCCTCTTAAAGAAAAGCTGACCAGCTGGAAGTCTTAAAACTCAAGGAGAGGAGGGGGGGGAAAGGGAAAAAAAGCAAATCTAAAGTCTCTAGTTTTCAAGAGACACGAACGCGACATTCATGAGGCATATATGCCATGCTGTCACAACCAGTGAGTCAAACCTGCCATGAATGACTTAAGTGGTGAACACAGTCTGAATCTAAAGCTTCAGGACAGAATAAAGGGCTGAATGTGGGTGAGATTCTGCTCACTGAAAATAGAGATCTGGCTGTGGGAACTTGTCCCTCAGATCCTCGGGGGGCTCAGAAAGCAGAGCTGACCACAGACAATCACTTCTCCAGCTTGCAGACAGAATATCAAGGGCCTGTAAGACTGGCCCAGAATTAAAATCAGGCATTTTGAGGACTGAGAAAATCAAGCATAGGACTGTCAGTTTCCTTCTCAGAACAGTATGGCTTTGGTCTGGGACTTTGCACAGTCTCTACCAAACAGTGCCAAGCCACACAGCCCTTCCAATGCTTTGAGACACCTTGCTTCCACCGGCAGCTTTCTTAACCTTAACCTTTCCTAGTTCCTTAACCTAAGGAATTCGCACTCTCAAGCATGAAGAATGCTGTCATGGAAATTTTATCCCATTTTGCAATGATGATGGATGCTTCATTTTTTCATGGTAATATCAGACTCTTTTCAAATCTGCAATGCTTGTTTTCACAGTGATGCTTGCAGCAGCAAGATTCAAAGGCTAACTTCATGGTACTGTTTCATACTTCTAGTTTATGTAATTTCATGCTTTTTCCACCCTTCAATTTAACTGACCCCAGCATTATGAGATTATTTAAAGACGAGACCAGAATGAACTACTTCACCCTGTACATTTTTTATTCATCCTCTATAACACCCCATTTCCTCCCCTGTGACCTAAGAAGTTCATTCTTTTTTATCTTTTAATAAGGAACAGCTTGTTATCTTCAAAAATAAACCATTGACTGTCAATATAAGGAGATGGAGAGGCATGGTAAGAACATACTGTGAGGCTGAATGATATAATTACAATACTTCCATTTCTATTTTCTGCCTTGTTCTCTATGCTTTTATCCCTAATGTTTCAATAAGATGCACTGGGCAGACCTCTTAGTACCAGCTCTGTCTTTCTGATAATGTGGAAAATGTTATGGTTTTGTTTGCTCAAATGCAGTATAAATATTGCATGACTTTTGAATGTGAAAATCCTGTCTTGAAACACCAGAAGGCAGAAAAAGCTGTACTGTAGGGCAGAAATGTTTGCTGGTGTGTTAGAGTAACCAAGCATGCAAATCCTCTATTTCATCCACACACCAAGAGATGTGCCTCACAGAGATGAAAGCAGAACATTCACCATCTTCCAGGAAACTTCTGGGGATGTCTCCTCAGCAACACAATCACCCTCTGACATAACGCCATTTCAAGGCAACCTATAAATCTGCACAGCCAGAGGCTTGCAGATTAGGCCACCTAAGATGAAAAGATTTCCTAGAGTTGATGGCTGAGGTGCAGCCTAGCACGCTGGTAAAGCTTCAGGCTGAATGTCAGAGGCAACCTCAGACTTGACAAACCCTCTCGCACTGCCACCCTGAGCCTTTTCTCCTTTCCCCCATCTTCTCACTTAAAGTAACCTCTGCATACCTGTGCTGCTCACAGTAAAGGACTCGGAGCTTAGGGAAGCGGTCCCAGACGAGGGGAAGAAGTGGTCCCAGAAAAGCAGGGTGTGACTTTCTGAAAGCAACAAACGAACCACAGCTTACTCCAGTGCTCCTGAAGACAGGGGCTGCTCCCACAGCCACAGGAGGCACAGCTGTGGCTGAACCACCCGTGGTCTGGCATTCACACACTGCCTGCCTCTGCTCTGCGTGACCCCAGCGGCTGATGGCAAGAGGGAATGAAAAAATCCCAAGCCTTGGACACCACAAAGAGAGAAAGACACAAACTCCACCGCAATCCACTTGTGATCCCAGTGGAACTTTGTAAGTTGTTGGAAATTTAATGGGCCTGCTAGCATGTTAGTCACTACAAATCATTTGTTTTAATGTAGATGTCACAGCAGCTTCAAAAACAATAAATGATCGTTTTGAACTTGCACTACAGAGACCAAAGAAAAGAATTTGTGAATTTTTCAAGTTTTAGTTAAAACTCTAATTGCAACTTACAAAACGATCCATGCTGAGATGTAAAATACCATAGCAAAATGTTATTTTTTTCTTTTTGCACTGTGCCAGCACTTATAATTTTTATTTGTTGCTTCTTTTCTTTTTTCAAGGCTTTCTTTCTTCTGCAAACACTTGATGTAACATAGCCCACAACACAGGGAATAAATGTAGCCATTACGGACATAGCATGCTAAACACTGCTCACTTGCTCTTGTGCTATAAAAAAAACACAGTTACATTCATCCACAGAGAATGGCCATATTCATGGCACTTGCTATGCTACTATTTTTACTTCAACACTATAGTTAGATTCTATATTTTCAATAGTAGAAAGGAGAGAAACTTGCTCACTGGAATCTGTTTCCTATTCCACATAAAATGAAGGACATTGCCGACCAATGGTTTGAGAACAATAAAAAATTCACAGGGTTGGAAGCACAGAAATCTATTTGGTGCACCAGAGATGGACTATTCATACAGCTAATTTTTTTATAAAAAGTTTTTGGTTTCCTATAAAACAGACAACTCCATTTATGAGATTAATGCATTCCCACATGTTAGTAAATACAAGAGTGAACTAGTAGTCTACTACACTGGGCTCCTTGCCCTTTGAAACCAGATGAGTCATGAGGCACCAGGGCAGCCCTGTCCTGTTTCACAGACCTCATCTTTGCAAAGACAAACCTGAATTGAAAGTGCAGGTCTCATAAACCTAAAGAAAGCAAAACTTCACAGCTCTGCCTCAGTGTTTTGTTTCTACGGTGGCTTTAGAAGGAATTAGGCTCATAACTCAGGGTTCTGGTACTATTTCATTGTGTTACATATTTGTTAATTTATACCAGGCAGTGACTGTGCAATGAATGAATGACAAAATATCAAGAGCTCCAAACCTGCTCCCCAGTTATACTGGTGTCCCAGTTTCTAGGACAGGTGCCTGCCAAAAAGGCAGAAACTCCTTTCTTGAAGGAGAGAATTTGAAATCAAGTACTCTAAGGCAGAGATAAGGGTAGAAATAACAGCTCTTTACTAATATATCTAACCGCACAAGCAGAAAACAACAGCAGTTATTAAAATTACCAACAAAAACAGAATAAATAACTCAGTCCCAGTCCTCAGCTGCAGGCACGCTGCCTGTGCTCGGTCCCGGTGGTTCAGACGGGACACAGCCGGCCTGGCTGCAGAGGCAGGAGCGGGGTGGGGGGGCGGCGGCGGCTGTGCTGTGCCTTGTGCCTCAGGTGGAAACAGGCCAGAAGGGACAGCTCCTCGCTCACCGGTTAGTCTCTGGTGGTCAGCAATTCCTCCGAGGTGGCAGGACAGACGCAGGACAGCTGATTGCAGCGAGTCTGGCTCTCCTGGCTCCTCGCCCACGTGCCACGAGACGGGGTCTCTCTCTCTCCGCTCCCTCGCCGGAAACACGAGTAGCCCCGCCCGGAAACTGGCGTGCCCCTTGGGAAGCCCCCCGCTCCACTCTGCCCGCCCGCATCACAATGGGAAAAATTCTCCAAACTCACACAGTAAAAAGAAACAAAAACTCAATCCCCAACAACTGGTTAAATTTCTTTGTATAACATTTTTTCAATCTCAAGGCAATATTAGCAAAACCTCCATCTATTCTTTCACAGCAAGGCAGCAAAATGCCAGGCCTTCAATTTTTGGATAAGACTGGATGAAAGCTGTGGTATGGTTCATGATGTTTGCAGTACAATGTGTGCAGTTTTGGGACAAGTGCTTCCATGGAAATACATAGGACATTTAGAAAATACTTATTTATATTTCAACACAAGGTGCAGGACTTCAGGAATCTCAGATCTCAGTCACAAAGTAACACATTAAATCGACTCCCAAAAAACTGTGACAATTTTTCTCTGATGAACTTGAAGCTGTTTTCAGCCATTTGACAAGAACAAAACAATTAAAAAGCAGAGAACTGTTTTGATGGTATATTATGCAAAGAAGCATATTTTAGTAATGTATTTCTTAAACACATTTCAACATTTTGCAGAAAGATAGAAAAGAAAATCTGATTAGATCTGGCCAAAGTAAAATTTGAAAATTTGTGAAATAATCTATTAATATTTGTTCAAATATATGTGCCTTCAAATTGTACAACATTTATTTTTCAAGCCTTTTTCCTCCTAGTATTTATTCTAAATATGCTGTATCTTTATATGCATGATGAGAAATTAGGTGGAACATGTGTTCGTGAAGAATATTTTTTGACTTAGTAAAGTACCTGGAGAAGCAGCAAGAGTGGATGTGGAAATTGAAATAAACCTTTAGAAAAGAACACAAAAAATACTTCAGGTGCACGCTGTTTGTTAGCTACGGGTTTAGATTTCTGCAGTCTGCTGTGTACTATCTGGCCTAGGAGTAAAAGAAAAGCTCCTCTTGTTGTACTCTTACAGGTTTAGGAAATCTAGTAAGTCAGAAAATGAATGCTCTTTTAGTTGTCCCAAAACCACAACTATTTCCTTGCTTTTACTCACTCTTTACAAATTAAAACTTTGATTTCATTGAAATTATAGAGCAGCTAAGATTTCATCCAGTATCCACACTGATGCGCAAGTTTAAAGGGTTAGGAAGTTCAAGATCCCCTGGGTTTTCAGTCTTTGAACACAGAATCATAAAAAAGCGAGCACCAAACTTGCTGCCTGCTTCCCTGACAGTCTGTGACCCCAGCAGTCTTCTGGCCCCTGCTCACCATGACCCCCCAGCTGCTTTCACGCCTGCCACGCAGGGCAGAGCAGACACTTCTCCTACATGGAAAAGCTGGCAGGGCAGCACCGGCTTGTTCAGCTTACCCAGGGAGAGAAGCTCCAAGGCATAAACCGACCGGCACCAAC
>WBND01000599.1:101022-115070 GCA_013398595.1 Tychaedon coryphoeus | reverse complement strand
ATGCTCTGATGGGAAGGACTCGTCCGGCAAGCAAGGACAATAGCTCACTTGTGCTGGGCTCTACACATCAGTGTCACACAGGAAGCCCATGCAAAGGTCACAAGGAGCAGACTACTCCCCAGCTATACTTTCACAGGAGGAGATGTAAATCTGGTGGATCGAAGGAACATTACACACTGGACCTTGCTGGCAGGCTGGTCATATATAATAACAAATTTGCAGTTAAAGAGCACAAGGGTTTAATGAGCTTCCCTTACTTCAAATAAATTCCTTCCCCTCCAACCAAATTTGGGCTTTTTCTTTCTTAGTCAGTGCTAGAATATTACATCAACTCAGCTATAATCCTAATTCAGCATCACAAGCAGCATGATGAATTTATTTTGTTGGACAATTATTGGATTATGTAATCAATTGGATTTCCAAGCAGGGTGTGGGAGGGAAATCACACAAAAACTTGCTATTCCACCACACAGAAAAATCTGAGTTCATGTTCACTGAGAATTTTGTGCATCTGAAGTAATTTCTCCCACAAGACTCCAGTCACAGGATTTGCCATTTTTAAACGCATAACCTTGTGGGTAGAATCACCTTCTCAAACTCCTGGTTTTCATTGGAATGACTTGCAGGAGTTATGAGGAGAGAATGAAATCTTTCCCTTGAGTTTCACAAGAATTTTAGAACATGTCTTAGGAGGAGTTTTCTATTGGTAGATAGAGCCAGCAGTACAGAAATACAGGTGTGTAAGGACTTGCCTGCTTGGACAAGTTCCATTTCATGCAACCAACAAGAAACCATGAGTTAGACATTCCTTCTGGAAAGTGAATTTCCCAATACTTCATACTAAAAAGTCATAAATTGTGTTATAGATAAAAACGAGATCAAGCAGAATTAAATATGAATAAAATAAGCGATATTTCTTTTGTGACCGAAACATGGTCCTCGATTGCCACAATTAAAAAAAGGGACAGCTCCGAGCCCTGGGTCGGCACCGGGTGAACACACTCTAATCTGATCTCTATTCATCAGATCCCCAATGTTCACCAAACAGCTTTGGTTAGTCCAGTTTTTATACAGTTTTTTTTAGCCCGGAGCAGAGGTCGTTGTCCTCTCTTGTCGTTCAGCATATTCATGTGGTTTTCTTTCACCATGTTGGGCTGGACAAAACCATATTCTGGAAGATGATGAATTCTGATGAAGTCAGGTTCAGCTTTTACAGGAAGGTGGAATTGAGATGTAACTTGCAGATTTTGGTTTACTGGAAACAGGCATTCAGATGTATTTTTCTTGATGGCTCTGGCTATCTTAATTATGGGTGCTTATCGGGCACTTTATCACCTGGGTGTTCCCTGGACAGACCCATCTCCACCGAGGCTACATCTATTGTCTGGCTAACCCCAGCTTTTCAGCTTTTGTTGGCACAGTATTGCGATTAAGCAACCCCTGTTCCCCTCTCTGCAGCTTTTGGTTTTTAAGTTTTTATTACTTTACTCATACAGACATTGCTTATTAATTTACAATTATGCATTAATTACACTATATCATATATTACAAGTTGCATTCTCCCAAAATAAATAAAAGATGATAATTCAGAAGCAATGCTCTCAAATCACACAGTCATATCATAAGAGGACTGGAGCAAGACCAAAACCCTGGGACCCTCCAGGAACACAGCATTAAGGCGAGCATCTGAGAAAGTGATCTGCAAGCCACACTACAAAGGAAGGAAGTTATTCCTCCCCCCTTACCTCTGAAACAACTGTTCCTGCTGTTTTGACCTCGGGAATATATATTTTAATTAACCCTGACAAAGTGAGTAAGGCCAAGGAAAAGCAGACCATTCAGGTGCCCAGGAAACTCAGTATTGGCAGAATCAGCAATAAACCTCGTGGAGCACCCACGCCCCAGCAGACCTCCATGCATGTGGATGTGGCAATGCCTCTGCCAGGCTTCTGGTCCAGCATGCACAGTGTGAACTGCACCAGTCAGATGGTCCCTAGATGGCAAACATTTCTTGACTGATCCATGTAGGCTCCTTGCTGAATACAAAGCTGGAAGCCTTCCAGAGTGGCTATCAGGTGCTGTAAGGACTGGAAACTTCTGCCTCCAGCCATTCATGTAATCTGTACTTTTTAATCACAAAAAGGCAAAAATGAATAACCTGAAACAAGGGATAAGTCACGGACAAATAGGTGCCTCTACAAAATGACTAGTACAGTACATGCGCAAAATCGAATAGATGGTAAACTACATGGCAATTTTTTGGGAGTACAAGTGTGAAAACTGATGCCAGCCTCCAGGAGGGAAAACAAACCCAGAATTTTGTCAATAGCTATTTTTCAATGTCTTCCAGCAAAGCTGTAAGGCAGCAGAGATGTCCTTTTGTCCTGAAGAGTAGACCACGCAAAGCTTCTGTTGTGTATATAGAATTCAGAGTTTGGCTAAATGTTACACGTCTTAGTTTGGTTCCCAACAGCAAGCACTTTTGCCTTTCTCCTCCTTGTTAACTCCTTCCAACATACACCCAAAGATGAGGAATTTGACTAAATTCAAGAGGGGTCTCGCTAGGCTTAGCCAAGAAGGCACAGAAAGGTGGTCTAGAATGAGGCTAGACCTCCAGTTTTGAATTTATATCAAATCTCAGTGGTATATATGAGTTATTAAGAGTATAGATCAAGCTAAAAAGTCAACCATTATTATCTCAGCAAAATCATCTCTACCAAGGACTAGATAAGAGAAGAAGAAAGGATGGCTCATGGAATGAAGGAAAAGTTAGGTTGAACTTGGAAAGAAAGTGCCAAGCTCAGCATCAACTACCATGAGAAATAACTTCATTATTAATAGCTGTTGTCTTAAACTAGACATGAGAAAGTTAAACACATGAAGGCCTGAACAATGATTTCTGAGACTATATAAATTTCTTAAAGCATTCCAAATACCCTACAATGACTATTTTTGTTTTGTTTTGTTGTTGTTGTTTTTTGATTTATTTATTTGTTTCTTTTGGTGGTTTGGGGTTTTTTTGGACTCTTTATACTTTTGGTGTTATTTGTTTGCATATTTGATCCTGTGGTACCTGTGTATAGCTGTCTGAAAAACCTTCTTTCCGAGGTGTATTCAGATGAAAGGAAATAAAATTTCTCTGCACAGAGAGACAAACATATAGCAAAGAAATTAAATGGGATACAAAAGCAATTGCCAATACGTCAGAAGAACCGTAGGGCTGATTAACTCCATGTAGTTTTACATAGGGTAGAATGCCACTGAACAAGAACCTGTTCAAAAGCCTCCACCTGAATGTATTTAACTTTATTTGAAGAAAATAAAGGGAAGACCTATTCCCTTAAGTTTTCAAGGAATAATTTGTCCATTCATTTTTTGTGCAGGAATTCAGAGAGGAAAAAAATTTCATTGAAGCTTTCCCAGATAAAAAACACGGCAGATAAGGAAATAATAGTCCTGGTTTGACATAATGGACTTTCTGGAAGGTTTTATATCACAGAGAAAATCTTTTCTAAACTTTAGGTGAACTTTGGCAGTATATTTGAAAATTTGTTGATACAAATTAAAGAAAACTTGAAGAGAACAGATATCATGTCCTCAGTAAAAGAATGCAACATTTGGAAGAATTAAATCCTAGCATATAAGTTTATTAATTATTAATGTGACTGTGTCACACTGCAAAAATAATCCTTTCTTATTCTGTAACTATACTGAATGGTTTTCTTAAACTTCCTCTAAAGCAGCTACAAGTGCCAAGGACAGGATATGAGAAGGGATGGCCCACTGGTCTGAATAATTTCTTTGAACCAATGCCAATCTCATGGTTAAATCCCAGACAGCAATTACCACACAGCCACTCAATCACTAGTCCTCTGTTGGAATGGGGGAGAGAATCAAAAGGGTAAAAGTAAGAAAACTTGTGGTTTGAGGTAAGTACAGCTCAAAAAGCAAGAACAACAGTAATAGAAAGGAAAACAAAAAAAGACGAGACATAAAATCCATTAAAACCAGCTATGCAAATAAAGGGGGGAAAAATGCTATATATATAGATATAGATATAGATATAGATATAGATATAGATAGATATAGATTATATAGATAGATATAGATATAGATATAGATATAGATATATAGATACAGACATAGACATAGACTTAAATATAGACATAGACATAGACATAGACATAGATACAGATAGATATAGATATAGATATAGATAGATATACATATACATGTAACAAAATCCACCTTGTTTGTCTGCAGTAGGGGGTCTACTAGTCAGGCTGCCCCTGTCCAATCAAAACTTTTATGCACTGTATAAAGGGATAATGTTCCTGCATTGAACATTAAAAAAAGCTGGGGAAAGCAGTCCATGTTATTCTTGCCTCAGACAAAGGCAGACCCACTGGTGATGTTGCTTTTGCTCAAGGACCTGAGAATCTGGGGTTTGCTGTCCGAGCTTGCCATGCGATCAGTGCAACTCACTCCATGGAGCATCAGCTGAATGATGTGTAGAGGAGACCCCTCCTTTGGCTGTCAGCCCAGCACTGGGTGCCAGGAGAAGCTGTGCTTCGGTGCCATCACTTCCACAGCAGCTTGAAAGCCTTTCTAAACTTCCAGTTTCTCCTTTTCTGCTGGACAATAATGGGCCTCAGATCCTCTGTGTGCCCAGCTCCGAAGCCCTAAGGGTCAATCTTGAGTTTCCCTGCTACATTCTGACAGAGGCTTCAGGAAAGACCATCCTCGCCAGCTGCAGTGTGGAACACATTTTTTACAACTTATGAATAATGAATTAGCATCCACTGAGTTTACTGAAATTCTTGCTGTTGCTCAGAGCCCCGTGTGAAAACCGATTTTCTTCCCAGTTCCTTGATAGAGAGGGCGAACAAGCAGACTGTCATTTGGGGTGCGCACTTTCCAAAACTCCACAACGCCTAAGAAAGCTTGTTTCCTTTTTGCTATTGATGGAATCATTGCTATTATCAATTTTATCCCATCCCTTGGGACATGACTTCCATCTTGCCACCTTACTCCTAAAAACTGGATCTACTGGGTAGATCCCTTGATGTCACTTTTGTTTAGAGTAAAGTCAGACCATTCTCTTCCCATTTTTATTTTCAAAAACCTCACCTGTTGTGTTGCTCCATACAATGATGTTATCAATATATTCCAGGTGTTCTGGAGCTTCACCCTGCTCCACTGCAGCCTGAATCACTCCTTGGCAGATGGTGAGGCTGCGTTTCTACCCCAGCACAGTTGGTTCCAGATCTACTGGACATCCCTCCAAGTGAAAACAAGTTTTGACCTGCCCTCTGCTACCAGAGGGATTGAGAAAAACACATCAGCAATGTCAGTGGAGGCACCACTTGGCTGCCTTTGACTTGTGCTCATGTTGATGGTCCAGAACGCCGGGTGTGGCAGCACTCAGAGGTAGAGTTCATTCAGGCCATGATAATCTACTCTTAGTCTCCATCCCCATGAGACTTTCCCACTTGCCAAATGGGGCTGTTAAGGGGTAAGCAGGTCCTGCAGGCCCTCACCCCTTGGGTGTCCAGTCAGCAAACACCCCTATGGGCAGGAATTGCAGAGTCTTGGTTGGAGCCTTATCACCTCCCATGGTGGCAGTGACTGGCACCTGCTGCTCTCCAGCCTTCAGCAATCCCCCAGCCGAAGAGACCTCTGAGAGACCAGGCAAGGTAGATGGATGCCTAATTCCCCTGCCTCCAAGGCACCTACACCAAAGGCCAATTTACCATTTTTGGTCTTTGAAACTCCCTCTCCTGGAATAGTCTATGCCAAGGATGTCTCTGGGCCAGTGCCAATGGATTGCTCTTGCCACTTATTTGCAATCAGGTTGTCTCCAGACTCCCATAAAATCAGCTGTTTGGATCCCTTTGTCACTCCAGAAATATAAGTGGGTTCTGTCCCCGCAGAGCCTGATGGCATTAGGATGCAATGTGCACTGCCCCAATATCTGTTAAAGCCTTGTAGTCCTGTGGGGCTGCTGTGTCAGGCCATCAAATCCACACAGCCCAGTAAACCTGATTGTCCTTTTGCCCCACTGGCTGAAGGCAAGGCCCATCTAAATCCTGGTCACAGCATTCACTGTTTGTTTCTTGTAAATACAAATCAGAAGCCTCTCTTTATTAAGATCAGAAATAAGACCAGCCCTTCCTGTCTGGGAACTGCACACTGGAAATCAGAGCAGCAATTTTTGTTGAAGAACACTGTTTTGTGATTGGTTTTCCCTGCAAATTATGTACTAAATACCACTCTCCACGGTGGACCACTTGCCTGGGTGACACATAACATCTTCCCTGATGGAAGATACCATGGCTTATTTACAGGGACACAGCATCAAAAGAAGAAGCACTAAATAACCAGTGTTCCTCTTCAGGATAATCTCTGCATGCTTACCTGAACTACAGAGGCTTTGTATGTATGTACTGCTTGAGACACAATGGAATGGAGCTTTCTAGTGTTCTGTGGTTAAATATTTGGTAATCCACGCCGATCATGGTTAATATTTAAAGTCTAAACCCAAACACTAAAGTAACTCACTGCTAACCGGACTGCAGTATTCCAGGTCAAATTACCTAAATGTGCTTAACTTTGAAGGTACAAAGATAAAAGGGACAGCAACCGCAAGCTAGCTGTTCAGAAACACAATACTGGTAAAGTCTAATAACATTTTCAAACCCAAATTTTATTGCCATAAGAAATCCCTATTCCTTAAAAAAAAAAAAAAAAAAAAAGACTAGAAAAAAAGAAGAAAAAAGAGATAGAGATTTCGTCATGCAACAGTGGAGACCTCAATTTTATCAAAGCTGTGATTTTTTACAGAAGTTTCAAGCATCATAATCCCTGATAACTAAGTACATACCTAAGCACTTTTATGGTCAAGAGACTAAATGAGATTTGAGACCTTCTTTCAGTTCTTTCTTGTGTAACACTACACATCAATATTAATGGTATACATTAATCTTGATATGAATCAAGAGATAGTTTGGTTTTTGAAGAATCATCTATCCAAAAAGCAAGTCCTGTCACAATCTGTTTATATTACTTAATATTTAAAAGTCATCTATGAGGACTCTTTGGTCTAATAAATACTGGAATTAGCTCCAAATGGAAAACATATTCACAAGAACTGAGCAGATTCTTTTCTCTTACTCAGGTTGATTGTCAGTTTTTAGAAAGTAACCAAAAAGTGGACACAGACCAAAGTAGAGGAGTGTACATTTTTGGAGGGAAGACCCTGAGCTGGTATCCTGAGACTGTGAGCGGCCACATGCCCTGCAATGCTCTGTGAATCTGTATCACAGTTTGCTCAGGGTAAACCACTTGAGGGAGAAATAGGCCTTAAACCAGAGAACTTCTGCCTGTTCCTGCATTTCCTTATGTGGGAAAAAAAGAAAGTACAAAAACAAGGAGAATGTTTACTAATGGGCATGTAACTGTAATGAGCAGCTCTCCATCCCTTATCTATGCTTGTAAAAATAAATAATAGTGAGCTACATTTTGCTGTCTTTTCCAGAATAAGGCATCATTTTGCATGTTACAAAATTAGTCCTCTGACTACTTAGTGAAAAATCTGACTTTAAATTAGCTCTTCATAACTATATTTTATTACCTTTGGCATTGAAACTGGCCATCTATGAGTAAGACAACCTTCTTTCTGAGGAGATGATTTGGGATACAATGACTAACTGGTTCCTGATGACTCCTTGGAATCTGAGTTAGTGGAAAGCATGTTTATTTATAGGTTATTAGCAAATTAATTCTCAGAGAAGGGGAAGTATAGTGCTGAAGTTGTCTGCCCTTGTAAGGATGGTGTCGTTCTCTGACGTTCTAAGGTTTCGTATCTCATTCAGCCTTTGTAGAGACTAACTTTTAATTAAAGAAAAAGAAAAATAATACAAGATAAGCCATTATGTAGTGAAGAGCCAGTTGCAACTTGTTCTGCCTGTAATGACAGTAGCCACTGTCCCTTTAATAAAGATAAACAGAGCAGGCAACTCTTAATACTCTCCATGCCTTCTAGGCATCCTAAAATACACAGCAGTGCCAAGTTCATGGCCATGCAGTGCTGCAAGTGTTTGCATGGGGCCACCAAGAGAGATGTAGGTAAACAGCAGGGCATTGAGATCTAGTTTCCAGCATTCCTGGAAATATACACTGGCTGCATTGTGTGGTGTGTAGTGGAGCCCAGCCAGCCTTGTCCAGACTCCTCTGTTTTCCAAGAAGTTGCATTTAGATGTTAAATTGTTCATACACCTTTTTGACTGACTTCACTTGGCATGTGGAGACCAAAATACCTCTCCTTTAAAAGGCGGATGGATAGAGACTTAATGCTATTATTCCACATCGTAACTCCGCTTTGCTGTTGTGTCAATTTCTCATTTACTTGTAAGGTTGTAGGCTCAGGTGGTGTCACCAAACACATACTCAATGCATCCAAGATGAGATTAATGGCATGGCATCTTTCAAATGGTAGGAAATAGAAAATGAGAAACATCTTTCCATTCAGTAGGGAAACAATTGAGTCTATCTCTGAACTTGTTAAAGTAACCTTTTAACATACCATTTAATGATACTATTTTTAAACCGCTGACTTGAAATAAATAACTAGAATTTCTTCCTTCCAATTGTTTAGGTGATTTCAAAAATATTTGTGTCTGCATGATACTTCTCAAACTATTTCCCTAGGGAAGTAGTTTTGGAACTCTTATTTTGCCATTAGGAACCGTTTCTCCTCTAGCTGAAAATCAGATTTGAACAGGAGTTATAAAATTAAATTGAAATTGAGACCTGAATTCTCCTGTGAGCCTTGATGTCAGGTAGGCTACCTGTAAGGGACTTGATGAAAGACAATTCTAAGTCTTATGTTTAAGATCTGGTGCAACTTTCTCCTTCCCTGACTTCTTAATTTGCTGTTGTAGGAATATATTAAATCAGAACTGGTGCTATAGAGACGGTGCCTCTGATATGGCAATGCAGTCATTGTAAAGGGAGATGGGGCAGAGCCAGAACACAGATAGCAGTTGTATCACTTCAGCAATAACTTTCACTTCAGGAATGAAGTGCTGTTTTTGGCTGTGATAGAGTTAACTTTCTTCACAGTAGCTGGTATGGGACTATGCTTTGGATTTGTGCTGAAAACAGTGTTGATAATAAAGGGATGTTTTTGTTATTGCTAAGCAGCGCTTACACAGAGCCAAGGCCTTTGCTGCCTCTTTTATCACCCTCCCAGCAAGTAGACTAGGGGCACACAAGAAGTTGGGAGGCAACCAGCTGGGACTGCTGACCCCAACAGACCCAAGAGATATCCTGGACTCTATGGTATCAGCATATAAAGCCATGGGCAGAAGAAGGACTGTGAGGCTGTCTGGAGTGATGGTGTTTGTCTGTTTGTCTGTAATTGTTTGCATGATGAGATCCTGCTCTCCTGGAGGTGGCTAAACACCCATCTACTCATGGGAATCAGTGAATTAACTCTGTTTTGCTTTGTGTGCACAGCTTCTGCTTTCCCTGCTAAACTACGTTTTATCTTAACCCGAAAGTTTTCTCACTTTTTTGATGCCACCATCCTGCTGGTGCTGGAGTGAGCAAGTGGCTGTGTGGTACTTGGTTTCTGGCTGGGGTTAAACCATGACATCTCCAAAACCAGGACTATTTAAAAAAAAAAAGAGACAGTTATCAACTTGTAAACATGGATGGGGCCTGCAATCTGCCCAAGGGACCATGATTGCATGTGGGCAGTTGCATGCATGTTTGTGGCCATTCTGCAGCGATATCCAGTAGACCATCCTTTGTTAAGAGGATGTCAGCATTTAGTTGCCTCAACAGATGAAGCTCTTGGAGGAAGATGTTTCACGTGCAAGTGTTTCAGCACCTGCATCTGTGTGTCTTTGATGGGGTGCAAGCCACACATTTTACCCTTGGCCATGTTTGCATGTCTGCGTGTTGCAGCTCTGAAAGTCCTACAAGGAGCTGTTTCTTACAGTCTGAAGGGTTGCTCATGCATTAATCGCCTCGTGGGTGGTCTAGCACACACACAGGGAGTCTGCTGAGTATTTCCTGGCTCCACCCATGCAGCCCCCACCACATTATTCAGCCTTAGCCTGGAGGGCAGATCACGGTATCTGGTGTCAGAGTAGAGGGGCTTAAAATTGGGAACAAATCTTAAAAGAGTTTAGAGAACATTTCATATGCAACGTAAAACAGAGGCTAAGGGGTACAGAAAATCATCTCATTTCAGGTATCTGGAACTTCTTAGCATGAGAGGAAAATAACTGAGTTACAGAAAAACAAAGCACTTCTCATTATGTGATTTTGGGAATGTCTATAAACCACAGTTTTGCTGAGTGTAGTTCCTCTTGCCTTTGAGAAATCTGTTTTTCCTCAGAAGGCCTCTGACACCAAGTCCCAGTCCTTAAAGGGAGGGTTTATGTATGCACAGAAAACATTATAGCATTTCTCTATGTTAAAATTCTTGCTCGCCTATGCAGCTAAGAGCTAGAGTTTTCAATTGTTTTTTTTATCACTCCTAAGCCAATAACATTTGCTCAAATTCACACAACACATACTATCTGCCATGATCTCTAACAAGTTTAATAGCTTGGTCATGTTACAGAAACAAATCACATTTAAAAGAGTGAAGACATTTTGCTCTGACAGGTTAGAGGGGAATTTCTATGCTCACCTACTTAAGTGTTTTCTCAAATACTGGAATTTTCTTTCCTGCTCCCTCCAAAAGCAGATCATGTAAAGCACCCCCCCCAAAAAAGCAGATCATCAAAAGCCTATATTTTTTTTCCATATACAAATTTATTTATTTTTTGTAATTCAGGTCAAAAGTCTTCCAATTTCATGTGTCATCAAAGCCAAAATGAGTGGTTGAAGGGAAATAGTTTGCTCTCTGATACAAGAAGGGAAAGAATAATGACAACCAAGAAAAGCAACACAGACAAGGCTTCAGCTCACACCCTGACTGATTTGCCTTTTGAACACATCCTGTAACTACAAAGAAGGTTATAAGAGAGCAGCCTGAAGTTGTTTTATGTACTAAACAGTAGTGATCAGTGTAGATGGATGCATGGATGAAGGGAACCAGACAGTAAGGGTAAATCTCAGAAGGACAACTTAGATTTCTCACTGATCAAAACTGCAAACATAGAATCACAGAATCTGAGAATATGCTGAGTTGGAAGGGACCCATCAGGATCATTGAGTCCAGCTCCTGGCTCTTTTCAGGACATCCCAAGAGTCACACGCTTCTTGAATTCTATCAGGCTTTTCAACTTAAACCTCCTCTGACAACTTCAGGCCATTCCCTCAGGTCCTGTCACTGGTGACCACAGAGAAGAGATCAGTGTCTCTCCTCCTCTTCCCCTCACAAGAAAGTTGTAACTACAGTGACATCTCCCCTCAGTCTTTTCTCGAGGCTGAACAGAACCAAGTGACTTCAGCTGCTCCTCATATGGCTTCCTCTCCACACCCTTCACCATCCTTGAAGTCTAGAGGTAAACAGTTGTTTGCTGATTGCTTCTGTTAGCTTTCACATGAAAAGTTTTGGATATTTTTATCAGCTGTTTAGAGCCACTAATCACTGCAAATTAAACAAAATAAGACATTAATTATTGAAGTCGAAAAATGGAAGAGATCCATTAGGCTATCTCAAATGGCCAGAGCTCATCCTGCCAGTACATTTCATCCTGCCAGAACTGTCTCCAGTACAGTTATAAATGACCACATAATGGGATTATAACTGCTCTACAAGTCACTCCAGAACATGCAGACATAACACCAACAGCCACATAGATGCTGTAGCAGCACAATACCAAGCATGCTGACAAGTTGGAAGAAAACTATCATCAAAAAAGTGTCATCATTAGAGAAAAGTTTGGGCCCGTCTCAGGACACGGGGGAAGAACCATTGCTTTGGCCTCTGTTCAGTATGGACAGAAATATTGCCACCTAATTTCTACTTCATTAATGCAGATAGCAAGGAGAGTGATTAGGAATCAAGATGACTCACATCCAGTAGAGTATTTTGCTTCCTGATTTTTCACCACCAGAAATTTTTGTATTATCTGCACAGTGCACAGCTTGGCCTACTGGCACTACAAGGGTTGTGGCTGACCTTAGGACACAAACCTCAAGCTGAAAAAAGAACTGAAAATGAAGCTTATTTGGAGGTTATCTTCTGTGGTGCATATCAGTGCTGGATGGGTCAAGATATATCTAATCCTTTTTGTTTCTGAGATATTAACAACCCATTGGTCAAAAGTTTCAGGGAATGCCATTGTCCAGATTTTGTTTGTCATGTTTGGACACAATAAAATTTCTCTTTCAGTTTATCTTTCAATCTGTCTAAGGGGAGGACAATGGCAACATTGGTTTTGTCAGTAGAAACTGCACCCTCAACAAGACCACATTCTCACATGGACTAGAAATTATTCAACAGCTTCAAGATGTTCCTGTTGTGTAACAGGATGTACTTGTGTGCATTTTAGGCTTTCTTCTGGGAGTTTATGCTGCAAATCCTCACCTGCAAAAAGTAAATTGCATTCCAA
Organism: Tychaedon coryphoeus; assembly: GCA_013398595.1. Classification (NCBI taxonomy): domain Eukaryota; kingdom Metazoa; phylum Chordata; class Aves; order Passeriformes; family Muscicapidae; genus Tychaedon; species Tychaedon coryphoeus. Next base: position 102,492 of record WBND01000599.1, on the reverse strand, counting down.
TTCCTTTCCAGGAACAGTGTGGTTGTCATCTTACCAGTAACAGGAAACTGTGGGAAGGCAGTAGAGAAGTCAGAATGACTTTAGATGATTTTACCTACATCTAGATGGGCAAGTTGCCACTAGAGACAGGTAAATCCTCAAGAAGGTGGCTAACTTGGACTGAAGGTAGCAACTAGAGAAAAGTCACCTATCCATGTGGTTGGAATTAGTCTCAAAGAGAGTATTCAAAACTTGCACTTTCTTCAAAAACAAAGTAAAAGGATTGCTTCCTTCCTTTGCAGTTCCCTGGGGAACCCACTGAGGGTTGTATGCTGTAAAATAACCCAATGTACAGGGTTTATCCACGCAGCTGAAGTTCCATTAATTTTACACATACCAACATTTCCTTTTGTGAACTTTCCAGTGCACTCTCCTCACTTTTTTCGTAAGCTTTTTTCTTCACAATGGAGTTCATAGCTGATTGACCTGTATCATAGGATCAACTCAAGCTATAGGGGTTTTTTATTCAGACACTTTGGAGCACACTGTTTGGAAAGGGTCTTTGTCTTTATTTAATTTCATTTTGTTTCATTCCAACTCTTTATTCCTAATATAACTTTGAACTTGGGGAAGTTGGCAAGGAAGAGAAGAAAAGGGAGTGTTTTTGTCAATTCAATTAAGGTGCTCCTTGTAACGAGGACCCAGAACAGTGCTGCCCTGCACTACAGCCACATAGATTTCATTTGAAATTAAACACAGGACCAGAGGTTCTCATGTAATTTGCAAATGAAAACCAGGTGTTTCCAAATCAGAAGTGCTATGCAAACATTATATCTTATTTTTTCTAGAAAGTTAAAAAGCTACAAACATCAGAAGAAAATTATCTCGCTGATCAGTCTTTGAAACAAAGAAAATAGAGAAACAAGGACCCTGGTTTTTATTATTTGTAAATCAGGGTTTGGGAGTAATCTCTGCTTAAAAATGGACTTACTTGCAACTTAGTATCATCTTATTCTGGGCAGTTTGTCTCAAATATGATTTCAAGAAATAAATAGTTATAAAGCTCTTCAGGCCTAAAACTTTTCCAAGATGTTGCTCAAGTACTACATATACTGGATGCCTATGCAACTGAGAGTGTGGTAAGCAAAATTCCCATATCCAGTAGGAAATACACCGTCATTCTCTGAATAATATGAAAAAGTGACTTTCATTTACATCACTAGGTATCAGACCTCTTTAATGAGGTCTAGGGAAATAGTTAACTAGCCACAGCCCTTGGATGAAACTAAGAACATGCATGTGGAACATGAAGACTGAATTATGAAAATAAAATTGGGCTCCTAAGAGTAAACAGTGTCTCCAAATATTGCAGTATGACAGCAACAGAATTTCTGTCTCCTTGATATAAAAATGGATATTTCTAAGGGCAAATATACTCCTGAATGGCAATAAACACTGGTTAATCAAGAGCACATTATGAAAGCAGTTAGA
>WBND01000599.1:84401-100887 GCA_013398595.1 Tychaedon coryphoeus | reverse complement strand
GTTTCAGTGTCCCAGATGACATACATTTTCTGATACACTAGAAAGTGTAATCTTGGATCCTCACAATTAATCTAAAAAATTCAGCAGCCACAGAATATTCAACTACAACTGCATGGAAGTAAGTCCTTGAACATGAAACAGAAGAAAAGGAAATACTGAATAAAAGCTTCACCTGAGTACTTCCAGTCCCACAGATCAGTGGATACATTATCCTCTCAACATCAGTATTTTGGGGTAGTATTTTTCTTCTGTTTTTGTAGTTTGAAGTCAGCATTCAGTAAGTCAAAGAGCTTTCCTTCACAGCAGTCTTATACAGAATTGAACAATTTTAAAGGCCAGGTAGGACCTGATTTAATAGGTGGCATGCCTGCCTATGGCCAGAGGGTTGAAACTAGATGATCTTCAAGGTCCTTGCCGACCAAATGCATTCTATGTTTCTGTGATTAAAGGAAGTGGAATTAATCTGATTAGCAAGCAAACACTATCTTCAGCACTCAAACAGTAGCATGGTGAAAAGACAACAACAGGAAAGCAAATAAATTTTGGGATTGATCCCACCTCAAACAAAAAGCTAAAGACAGTACACATTTGTCCCTGCATTGCTCCTTGTTCTTCCCAATTTCAGTTATCTCTTCCCTCTTTGACTAGATCCAGACTACTCTCAAATAAATTTAGATTCAGTCCTTTGTAAAAATTCTGCTTTGGTTCACAAACAACTAATTTGTGAGCAAACATGTTCATTTGTGAGCATTTTGTGAAAACATTTCTCTAGAGCTGTCTATGAATATTCTCTAGCTATATCCATGAAGGGAAGCATAAGAAGAATGTGATTGCTGCAAAAATGAAATTCATAACAAATTATTAATTTTATAACACCACCTCAGGCTAGTTTCTGGAAGAGTTATCAGAAAATTGATTATGAGGTAAAGCGAAAGCATTTTCAATCTGCCTAAGTACTAACAACAGGTTAAATAAATTACGTACCTTGAATAAATGTAGGTGATATGACTCCCAATCTAGATCCTGAGTGCATTATCACTTAAGCAATGTGGCACTTTTTGAGCCACACTTGAAATATTTTACTTCAGTGGATTGAAGCACTGCTTAAACCATTTTGGTTTTCCACTGTGGCGGGTTGTTCAGACACATGTCCAGAAAAGCTCAGACACATCTGCTTCCTTCAATAACCGTGGTTTAATTGGAAAATTCTCTCTGTTTCTGTGCATCTCTGTGAGTGTCTAACCTACAACACCTAACTGCTTTAATAGGAAAACACCTTTGCCTTTATCAGTAGCGATTAGATCATACTAGCCACCTATATTTCCCTTTTGCAACCACAGTATTGCCTGAAGTCTATTTCTGTTGTTGACAGAAGTTAATTTTCTTTGTGCATCAAGGATCAAGCATCAGCCTTATAAACATGTACTGCAGATAGCAACAATTATTATTCGTGCCACAAGATAAATGCCTAGCTTTCACAAGCAGTCTAATGACTAGAAACTCTGCAAGCAAGCCAAACAAAAGTTTTGGGTTGTTTTAATGTGGACTTTAATACAGTCAGTTCTAATGGAGGGGAGACAGCTGTCATCTATATGGGTAATCTTAAATTTGAAAGGTAACTTTATATATCATGTAAAAACATAATATATGTTGGGACAAAGCATATACACAGAAAGTCAAATATTCATCTAGTGTAAACCACGGTAGCAGTACTAACTTTGATAGAGTGTTTTACTTTCATGATCTTCTGAACTGGTCCAACAGTGGTAGTTTTAAATATAGGCACAGCAAGGTTCAGGTTAAGACTGATGGAAAATTCAAAGGGACTGTGGTTCTACTCTATGATATGTTGATTTATCAAAGACCTGAGACAGAGGGTGAATTTTACATTCTGGCACCTCTTGCAGCCCCTAAACCTTGAAAAAGTGGTATGCATTACCCTTCAGACATCTGCCCTGCTTCCTGTTTATGTCCTGACTTTTCTTATCCTTTTATTTTCTCCTTGAGGCAAGAAATAATTCTGTTTCTCATCTGTGGCTAGCAAAGGTTTGTTCCTCATGCTGAAAAGCTGTCAGCTGGCTCTGATTAAGAATGACTCTATCAGGTAATAAGACAAGCTTTCTTTCTCACTTGTATAAACTTTCAGAATAAAAACCTGTATGACCCAAAGCCAATGAGAGTTTTCTCAGTTTTATTAGGGCCAAGACACAGTAGTAAGTATCTGTTCTCCATATTTATCCCATCATTGAAAACTAATTTTCTGTAAGCAGCAAAATTGATGTTTCTTTCCACAGAAGAGAAGTAATCCATCCTATTTAAAATTGCATAATAAATATCTTGTTGTTTGGCCAACAAGGCCAGCAGTGTTTGTTGGTATTTTCAAGCATGTGCACTCAAAGAGGATCTTTGTCTGAGTGGTAAAGAAAAGTTCAACACAAAAGCCATGGTATTCCATTAGCCAAAGCAGATTTGGAAAACTCACTTCGTAATTGGGTTATACTTCCTTAATAGTCAGAAAAACATAAACTGGCAATCTCTGAGAACTCTAAAAGGATCTGTTAAAAGATTTGTAAGCCAAAATTTTCAAAAAGTATTAAAATATTTACACCAGGGAGGATATTCTACATCTGAACAGTAGATATGTAAAGATGAAGTAAAATGCAGAGAACTTTACGGCTTCACAGTTTCTGGAAACAGGACAATCCACAACTAAAACAGTCAGGAAGAACTTACTGCAGAGGTGACAAATCCAATAAAAAATTACATTTGGTATTCATTTTAATTCATAGCAGTTTTGAACATAATTTACTGCATTACCTTAACCACAGTATATCTGTTACTATTCTACAGTGAATCAGTAGAAAATTTGCCATTGGCCCCAAGTAATGCTGTCATTCAGAGCCATATCAAAAAACAAGTGAGAGATATTAAAAAAAAAACTAAATTCCTTTTAGCAAAAAAAATGAATGGAAAGAAATGGAATACAATACAGTAAAAGAGAATAATTACAGCTGGAAGAGACACAACAAAAATAATCCAGTCCAACGCCTAACCCTTTCTGGGCTGACAAAAAGCTCAAGAGATTGTTGTCCCAATGTCTCAAACACTGGCATACTCGGGGTATCAAACTTCTCCAGGAAGCCTATTCCAATATTTGCCCCCCCTGTCAGTGGAGAAATGCTTCCTAATATCAAGTCTAAAGCTCATCTGGTGAAGCTTTGAACCATTTCTATGTGTTCTGTCACTGGGTATCACATTAAAGAGCTCAGCACCTCCCTCTGTCCTCTCCTCAGGAAGCTGAAGAGAGCAATGAGGTCACCCATTAGCCCCCTTTTTTCCAGCCTAGGCAAAGCCAGAGCCTTTAGCTGCTCGTTATAGGTCACAAAATATTAATTCACATTTATAGTAAGTTAGCTTACAATCAAATTCTTTTCCGAGGAAATCACATACATATTTTATAGAGTCAAATTCATGATTAGTTCAGATTAGACACTCCTCGCTTGTCTAAGCAGAAGAAGGCTTCCATTGAAGCCTTTTATGATGAAGAGATTTTTCAAGTAATTTGACTTCAGCCTTATGAGCCAGAAAGTCACCAGTGAGTCACATTTCAAATTTCATGAGAAAAGTCTGGCTATGGAATCAAGTGACAAGTGAGCTTTTAATTTTAGAATCATGCTCATACAAATTATAAAGACTTGTCTTTTCTATAGACTTCTTCAGGACTGTTAATATGGCTTAAACATACTAATACCTACAGCATGGAAAATACACCACATCTTTAAGGTGAAGAGTCCTCTGCTGGCCAGACAGCATGAAAGCATTCACAAACTGTGCTTTTGTCTCCAGCTGCCCCACTTATTGGCACTCAGTCGACATCAGCATCAGCAAAGACAGGTTTGCAAAGACAGGAGGAGAGCTGGAACACTTTGTTCTGCACATTCAACAAGAAGTGCTCTATTTTCTCCTATACACTTGAAATAGCATTTCTCCTGCTTCATCCTCTTCAACAACACTAATACAAGAGGGATGACAACAGCATTTTCTGCAGCCTAACAGCACCTTACTGCCTAACAGCTAGAAACCAAGATCCTGCAGGTTAAAGTTTTACCACATAACTTTTTGGCAGTACAGGATCACTCTAACCACCCTATCTACAGAAAAATCTGCATGTCTTTTTAGGTCACTCGTGAGTGGAGGCTACAACAGGGTGTATGTGAGCCATCAGTACATTTAATAAAGAGTTTGAAGAACCAATGATTTCATCCCTTCTCTTATAGCACCCATAGGCCCACAGTGTGAAGTCTCCCTCTCCACTGTTAAAATCTTTAAAGGCAGGAGGGCACAGATCTGCTGCAAGCAGAGAAACAGCTACGCAGGTACCGGGTACATGGATTACTTACATGGGTTACTCTTCATGTGCAACACTGCATCCCAGTTCCACAGATGGAACAATGGGGGAAGGAAAGACAAGGCTATTCTTCAGTTGTCAGCCAAAAATGTGGACTTTTAGGAAAATGAGAAATACAACTTAGCTTTTCTAGTGGTACTTCCAGCTTATGATGCTCTAAGGGAGAGAAAAAAAATAATGATAAGCAAAAGAATCTGAGAAAACAAGCAATTTTTTTGGCAGAATCGTGGCTCCAAGGGTTGGTGAACAAACTGACTCAAGTTACTGTGAGTTTCTTGCTACCTCTGATTCCCAAAACTCAAAATTGCATGCTGCTTTATGTCCATTTGAAAGTCTGCCCACTTTTTCCTCACTAGGAATATATTTTGTCTCACAAACAACATTTCTTCCCAGCCTCACTGCAGATCAGTGCAAGAAAAACTATACAGATACCAGAACAATGGAAAAATGCCTTTTTCATTCTTTTTTTTTTCAATACTTTGTCATTGTATTCTGTCAGTCCCAGGTGAGACAGGAGAAACCCAGCATTGTCATATGGATGTGAGTTAAATTATATGGCTCTGCCTCTAATGTTTAGAAAGCAGGAGGGCTACAGGCAGGTGAGAAAATCACAAAAGTCAAGAAATGAGATCTAAAAATGACTTGCTATGGGGAGCATCATCCACCAAGGACTCCATCATACCTTCAGTCACAGATACAATGCATAGGATAAAGGAAAATCGACTGACAGGCTGTGTGGCAGCAGAATAAGTATTCGGACAATTAATTTTTAATAAAGTCAAACAGGGTAATTTTCTAGATCTCACTTTACAGGCTTTAAGTGCATACTCTTTCAAAGTTATCTTGCATGGTGTTTCTTGGAAGTATTTCTCCCAGTAGATAAGAGCATAGGTGTCAAGCACCACCACATGGTATTGGACTCTCAATCAACGTAAAACCCATTATGCAGAATGATTTGTGCTTAGTAAGTCTCCGTTTGAATCTGTGGTTTCTGCAACACATGCCACTATAGGCCATCAGAACCATGAAAATTCTTTACTCCTTGTGTGGAGGCCCTGGAACCTGTCAGAGAGACAGCAATGTCTGTGCCCTGGAAAGAAGGACCCTAAGTGGTCAGAGGGGCAATAGGGCATGGTGACAAACAGCTTCTCCCCACAGTCCTTTGCAGACTTATGTTTATGCACCCCAGTTCTGTTGCCCCTATTGGCCCGTTGGCCCAGACTGCCATTGTCTCCCCTATGTGGGCTTTCCCTAGAATGTTCTCCCTTTCCCTGATCCCCATTGCTGCAATGTCTGCCCCTGTTAACCCACTGGTTTCCCTGTTCCCTTGCCCTGCCTAGGCACTTTCCCCTGTTCCCATTGGACCCTGATCCCAGACTCTGCCCCTTGCTCCCCATAGTTAAACCCAAACCCTTCCCTGTCCAACATCTTTCGTCCCCGGACCCTTTCAGGATGTGGAATAAACCCCATCAGAGCTCCATACAAAAGATCCCTCCTGTCTTTTCGTGCTCAAGCTAGCTGAACACAGCTAGCTAGGTTGTGTGGATCTGTGAGTGTTCGTCTGCCTGCCTGATTGCCCTCCATCCAAAGCGCTTTTCAGGACAGCACCTTACTATTGCCTGCACACCATCGTTGCTCATAATACTTTATTTTCCCTAAAATCTTATGATTGCCTGAGACATAAAGTGCTAGAAGTTTATGCAAAATAGGATGCATATGTCCCATACTGTTAAGATGAGGGAAGGTTTTTGCGTCTCCAAGATAAACTGATGACAGATCTGTGGGTTGCAAATGTAATGTACTATTTCATCCATCCAAGACTTTTTTTCACAGGCTTATAAGTGTCTTAAGGAAAGAGAGGCTCAAACAAGCAATTTCTCATCTAGTAACGATATCCTGGAGATGTCATCTGCCCAAACCCAGGCTATCATGAGGAACCTTGTGAGAAGAACAGATGTGGAGAAATGCAGGAGAGACTCTTAGATATTTTTATTTCTCACAAGATTCTGTCCTCCAATTGTCTCAGAAGTGAAAAGTGTTAGATGCTTTATCATGCTTTTACCCCTCTTAAATGCAATTTGCACAACATGTTATACTGTCTCTCCTTGCGTCTTCAATTTTACTTTCACCCATTAAGACTTATCTTTTCTGCTTTGATCAGTTCCAAGTTTTTCTCCTGCCAAGTCAAAATTGTTCACCCTTCAACTCTCTATTCCTCATCAAGTTGGAAAGATATTTTTTATGTGAAGCTGGATCTCTGCCCTACTATTCCACTCCAAAACTCCTGAAAATTAACTTTGCCTCTCTCCTGATACTATTTTCCAACAGTCTCTCTCTCTCGACATACATACAGGTGTTTAGCTGCTATAGCTTTGGTATTCAAAGTATCTTCCTTTCTTCTCTAAACAACCTGGTCTCAATAGCAGGGTAAGAGCCAGAAGGAACTTCTGCATCATATCTTCCACATGTCTAGTTGCAGTTGCAGTTGTTGGAGTCTGTTAAGGACAAAAGGATTAGTTTTGGCTAAAGGAATAGTATCAGGGCCTGGACAAGCCCACTAGATTTCCTGTGACAAGATTTCCCTTACTTCTAAAGCCTTCAGTCTGTAATGGTTAACTTCCTTCTCAAGGCCACAGTAGTGTTATACCAAGACAAATTTCTGGGTTTTAACACATATAGGACTTAAAATTTCATCTTTTGCAATTTGTCCTTTCATCCTTTTTTGAGGCTACAGCCTATGCTAAGTCTAAGGCCAAAGAAACTTCTCTTTGGGAACAGATCCCATTCTCTCTTCTCCAGTACCCTGGGCTTCCTAACAACTCCTTGTTCCCAAGCAAAGTTTAAACTTGAAGTTTATCTCAGAGCATTGGATCAAGCTGTCAGTCAAAGCTGGCTTCCAAATCTGTGGTCAACCAGGAAAGAACACAAAGAAAACTTCACCAATGCTTGAGTCACATGAATTACACCATGGTTCTTCTTTCTGAATATATTGCCCCCAATATAATCTAGGCTATGAATATTTTTCAGTGTCTTGATTCTCTGCAAATGCAGAGATTACTGAGAAAATGGTAATGAGGCAAGCCAAGAGCTTTTCCATATGGTCTCCCAATGAAATCCTGCTGCTCTTTGACCTTTAGGCGACAGAAAGCAAATTAACTGCAAGTTTCTCTCAAAGTTTGAATTGCTTACTTTTTATCATTTGAAAGCAAACTTGATGGTAATTTTTGAGATACTAGGAAAACAGGAAATTGTACAGCATAAATTGAAGAGATGAGACGAAAAGAAACAAAAATTATTATAACCATAAGATACCTCCAGAGCCCATGGATTACCAACAAAATAGCCCATACTGGCTATATTGGCTGTGAGAATGTGAGTAGACATTTTCGAAAAATGCAACATCCTAAAGCACAAAGAGGTTTTAGCTAGGACAACTTTGATTTTACAACCACAAGAAATTGTGAGTTTTATGAGACTAAAGGAAAATCCTTCTAAAATACTCCTTTCAAATCTGAAAGAGCAAGCAGATCAGTTCTGAGTAATTTTGGGATGAATAAATCATACAGACAGCTCCATGCAAAACACTTGCACTGCAAAATAATCAGGGACTCAAAGGATCAGGGCTGGTGTTTAACATAGATTCATATTTACAACAAATACTGGGGACAGAGGTCAGAGAAGTGGAAGAGAGACTGTGCATTAGGGACCTTATCCAACAGAAAAGTCTAACATGAAAGTAGAACACAGTTGCCATATATGATAATAAAAAGAACAGCCTATTCCTTCTTTCAGCTAACACTCTACTTTCATAAAGCAAACTAACAAATAAAATGCTACTTAAAACAGAATCATCTGGTCTTTGCACTAACCAGGATGAATGTGTCTTCCAGAGAAAAGAACAGTTTGGATCATCAGTAACAGCAATAGTTAAAGGGTCAACATTTGTTTACTTTTCACCAGATCAGAATCATCATCTGATTTGTTCCCACTACCATGTCTGCCAGAATGGAAACAGAGCACTGAATTTCTGTAAGAACTGGAACAGCCTCTGTTTGCCACTCATGTTGCTGCTATCTTCTTGCCTAATGGTCACAGGTTTGCTATTTCAGATGTTGGGTTATTCTTTGGTCATAATGCAAAGACTAATTGCATAATCTCCAAAGGACTTTTAGCATGATTATGATATGCAAATACTCTTTTGGGCTGCTATTCTTCCACTTATGCAGAAGGAAAAAAAGAAAAAAAAAGTTTTAATTTTCATTTCCTGTCTCACTGACCCAGTTTTGAAACCATGATTTTGCATTTGGGCAACAATCTCTGCAGCTAGATTGAAGAGTTCCACTAGTTTCTGTGGGCAGGAGATGAGGCTCTTAAAGCTGGTCTCTGGGTCTTTGCTGAGCCAGTGTTACTCTCTGGTTCTTAATATCACCCATAAGTTCAATTTTAAATGTTTTCTGGATACATTCCAGCACGAGCCTATGACTGGGGAATTAGGGATCACTGCTGTAACAACTTGATCCTGCTGCCTCTTGCCTGGCAGACCTGTCAGAGAAGCTGAAAATGAACCCAGATAGTTCCCTCCTTGTCCCACACGGCATGAGGCAGCAGCTGCTGGGTGAGTTATCTGTCATGCCTCTGACATAACATCCCAGCCCATGCCATGGAAGTGGCATGCCAGAGCAGGAAGCAGGTGGCACATTTCTGCAGGAAACACTGGTGCCTTGGCAAGTGCATTGCAGACAGCAAGTCTGATCATCCCAAGCATGTGGCCACAATTCCAGACCCCCTGACCATCACTTAATGAGGCTGTACTATTCCTGCAGGTGCTCCGGGGCAACAGCTTGGAAAGCAAGTGTTCTGCCATTTGGGGCCCCGGGCAGAGAGCCGCTGCTGAAGATACGTTTGGCATGTAGGCCTGCTCTTGGGGAAGAGATTAAAGAATTCTACTATGAGAAGTGAGGAAGATGAGACACCCACATGGGGTCTCCTCCTGGGGATATCTCCGGGACACACTCAAGAGCCATCTGGATGTAACTCTGTGCAATGTGCTCTAGGGAGACCTTGCTTGAGTAGGCAGGCTGGATGAGATTACCCACTGTGGTCCCTTTCCAACATGACCCATTCTGTGTGTGAGTCTATGATTCTGTGACAGGCCAGTAGCAGCAGATTGCAGACAAGTCTTGAGAATCAAAACTGATTTCCAGGACTGCTACAAAATTTGATAGCAAATTTGATAGCAAAACTGACACAAAATTCTGATTTCCAAAAGACTGCTACAACACCAGAAACTGAATTAGCATGAATGTGAGTCTGACAGGACATTCTACATTGACATATGGCTGAAGTAGAGTAAAATTATTCAATTCACACACTCAAGAGCGTGTGTTTAACCATCCCTGTAGGAATCCACATGAACGTGGTTTCTGTCTTTTCAGTTGTGTGCAAGAGGCCACCAGTGGGGACTAGAGGGGAAATGTTAGTGACATAACCATGATAGTGGATACAACTGAGCCATGATTTTTAGGGGGGAGTGTGGAAATAATAAAATATAGTAAATAATAACTAGTTTAACCATAAATTAAAAAGAAAATGCTATTATTTCTTCATTAACACCTTCACAGTAACAGTAAAGGAGTAAGTGTCCTTAGATGTGCCTGAGTTACAACTATGCATTGGTCTCTCTGCCCTTCTTTACTGTACACTGATTTCCTTCTATATACAGGAACTTTCTTCCATAATGGCACTACCTAGTCCACAATGGGAACTGACTTAAGTTTTATCCAGAAATAGGATTATAACTGCATTCTAAATAGCAAACAATCACAGTGGAATGAGCTTAAATTTCTACATAGGAATGAGATTGCAAATACTAGTGAAATAGAGGAATTAAGCAGAAGAGAAGAATAAATTAATGATTTGAACTTGGAATCAGAGAAGCTGTGGTTCTAAACCAAAATTCGCTTGAAAATTTAAGCTCCAATTGTACTGCATGATGTCCCAAAAGGAAACCAATCTTTACTGTTAACACCATATTTTATGGTGTTCTAAATATATTTACAGCATACATACTAAACTGCCCTGCAGAAAAGATTGGCAACCTGGGGTTTTGGGAAGAATAAGAAATTAGAAGTTACATGTCAATTATTTTGAGCTTTTGAATATTAATAAATAAGCTTTTCACATTCTTGGAGTCACTGAGTATATTAGTTACAGCTTGCTGTGTATAAGCAAAACCCCCTGCCATTTACCCCTTAAATCTGCTGTCACTTACTTAAATTAATTCCTAACTGCAAATGCAGGTATACCGTTTCTGTAGGACTTCCTTGATTACTGGGCTTCTCTGTTTTTATATAAACTTCAGTGTGCTCAGCCTCAACAACATAGGCAAGAAAGAGCATCCAGAAGAATGACATGTAAACCAGCTGTGAGACACAGAGCAATCTCATTGAATTCAATCCCCTGGTTAACAAAGTAGTAGATCTCTTTCCTGGAAAGACTGATAGCATTTAGAAAAAAAAAAATAGCATATCGATATTGCAACCTTTAAATATCTTTCTCAAGCCAAAGAGATGTTACCAACTTCACGTCACAGGAACTTCATTTGTGGTACCATTTTAGTCACTATGTCATGTGCTTTAAAAAACTGGAAGACTTTGTAACAATATGTAGCACAAGCATTGAATCAGTACAAGCTGTGGTAGATGAAGAAAAAAAACAACAGTAGGCAACAGCAAGCAATACAAGTCTGGAAACTGACTGCTGAGGTGGCAGGAGACCAGCATGGCCATGCTGCTCTACCAGGCTGCAGGAATCCCTGCTGCTGGGAGCATCACTCTTGGGACTCTAGAGCAAGGGAAAGCAGCGCCTGATGCATCAGCAGTCCTTTGGGATGCTATTAATAAGAAGACACCATAGAAACAGTGGGATTAAAAAGGGGACCTCCTGATGAGGTCCTCCAGATGTCCAAGTAAAGTGAACATAAGGAGTCTCCCTGCTCAGCAGTATACAACTTTTTCAGATGTGAGAGACAAACCACTACTTGAAAGAACTTGTGTCATTGCTAAGGGCAATTAGCAACAATTCAAATATGAGAGAAATCATACTGACATATTAGGACAATACTGGCATCCAGTGGATTTAAAAAGATGCCACGCTTGGGGCTTTTTGTGATATTTTTGTTTATTTGATTGGTTTGGTTCGGTTTTGGGTTTGTTTTTTTTTTTCCCGTAAAGAAGTGTTTCCTTTTGAAACAGATGTTTGGTGCATCTCCCACATTTTGTCAACTAAGAGCATAGTAAAGACTGTGATTTATTCTAAAAGAGAAATGGAGAAAGTTTTGTTTCCACTCTTACTAATTCAGTTTTTGCGCTCAATAAAGTAATTTGTTGCAGCAAGAAATACGAAGATACAGAAGCATTCCAGTCCAGTAGAGTGTATGCTCTCCCAAGAGCTAGGCAGCAGAGGCCTTCAGATCCTGCTGGATCTGTCCAGGTTCCCATATCAGGATATCAGGGTTTCTGATACACTCCATCTCAGAAGAAGCAGTATAAAGCCTACCTCTCCTCAAATAAAGGAGCAGCCAAAAGAACAATAAAATTAAATCTTATAAGGGAACTAAGAGGAGTATGGAGGAAAGAGAAAGGAAGGGTATAGCCTTGTCTCTGAAGGACTTAAAAGCAAACAGCTGCAATGTTAGGCAGGGAACACAGCTGGGCAAACTGCAAGGCTTTTCAGAGGAAATCCAGGAGTCAGTAGAATAGTTTATGGACTGGGGACAAGAAAACACTCTTGGAGAAACTCGCTAGCAACAGGAACTGAAAAAGAGCTTTCCTTAGGTCCACATCTGATATAGGCTGAGCAGTCTTGGGCATGCACGCACACACACTCCACAGAAGACTGAACTTCCTCTGCTGTCTGTGCTGTCACCCTGACCTAGGACTGTGGGAAAGCAGCTCATTCAAGGGGATGCTTTGCCCTCTCTGGTATTGTGGGCAGCTGAAGTGACAGATCATTGGGTTTCATCATAGGGACTTTCCCATCCAACCACAGCATGATCTTTCATTTGCTACAGACCTAAGCAAGGCTTCACCAATTAATGGTGCGATTGTACAAGCTTCTGCCGACCATTACCTGCATAACGGGTTTCTGCTGTAATTTTTTTTTTTAACAATTTTTCCTCCAAATTCTGCGTTCTTAGATATCTATCTCAAATTAAACCTCCCAACCATGCATTGGTTTGAAATTTCAATCCCTCAGTATATTTAGGCTTACTCACAAATGTAAACATACACTTGACTCAACTGGAATCTTTACTGAAACAGAAATGCAATTAAATTTGCGAAACTCACTAAAAAGAAACACTGTACATTTCAATGATATTCCTGTCTTAATGACAGTTGTCAGATTCTAAAATACCTATGTCTTACAGCAAACTAAAGAAAAAATAGAAGCAATTATCACTTTATTCTGCTTGGCAAAACTGTAAAACTGGATTGTTCTGTCAGGTAAGAGAATGATGGGAGAGCACAGTTAACAAGATGAGGCTTGTTACAGCTTGAAACATCTCCTTCTATCAGATGTTTTAGAAGCATTTGCACACTGGCATATTTGAGTCAGCTCAGTCACACATAGTGTTCCAATTTATTTCCATAAGAATAAAATAACCCCAGGTACATTGCAGGAAAAAAGCTTACACTCTGTAGATAATGGACAGATCATAACTACAGCTTCATCAATGAGTGTTTTATCTCTTCCTTTTCTGTAGCTACAGGAGTCACACCTTCTGCAGACAGAGATTAGTATTTACCTGGATAAATAATATAATAAAGTATTTTTTTCCACATTTCACCATTTTTCAGAATTATAAATTCCACTATAGTAAATACTATTCAAACATGAGACCATATGTCTTCATGTTTATAATACATTCTTTTGGCACAGCTTGCTAGTAAGTCAGTCGTGGAAAATCTGATAAGAAATGCTTTCGTGTAAGTGTACCCTGGTGTCTTTGTCAGCTCAGGCCATTTGAAACCTTGTAGTTTTAAATTAGGTACCCAAAGGTCTATTCTGCTCACTATATCCTAATAGACTGACTAACTCACATGCTAATATAGCTTCTATCTCTTGCTGCTTTTATAGGATCACAGAACCAATCAAGAAAAGATTTCTGAGATCACTGAGTTCAGCTCTTAGTCTAACACTGGCATCTACTCCAGTAAATCCCTAAGTGCCACATCTACGTGTCTATTATATACTTCCAGGGATAGTGACTCAACCAATTCCCTGTTCCAAGCCTGTTCCAATATTTGATCACTCTTTCAGCAGAGAAACTTTCCCTAATATTCAATCTAAACCTCCCCTGATAAAGCCTGAGGCCATTTCCTGTTGCCATGTCACTAGTTACCTGAGAAAAGAGGCTGATCCCCACCTGTAGATTGACTACAATCTCCTTGCAGGCAGCTGCAGAGCTCTAAGGTTTCCCTTGAGCCTCCTTTTCTCCAGCTCTCCATGAACAGCTCCCTCAGCTGATCCGCATCAGACTGTGCTTCAGACCTTTCACCAGCTCCACTGCCCTTATCTGGACTCACTCAATGACTTTCTTGTAGTGAGGGGTGCAGAACAGGACACAGAACTCAAGGTGTGGTCTCACCAGTGCAGAGTATAGGGGGACAATCACTGCCCTGGTCCTGCTGGCCACACTATTTCTGGTACAGGCCAGGATGCCACTGTCCTTCTTGGCCACCTGGGCACACTGCTGGCTCATGTTCAGCCATTGTTGACTAACACTGCCAGGTCCTTTACCTCTGGGCTGATTTCCAGCCCCTCCTTGCCCAGCCTGCAGCTCTGCAGGGGGTTGCTCTGACCCAAGTGCAGGATCTGGCACGTGGCCTTCTTTAACCTCACACAACTGGCCTTGGCACATGGATCCAGGTGGACCAGATCCCTTCGTGCCCTCCAGCAGATCAACTTGGTGCCATTTGCAAAGTGACTAACAGTGCACTCAGTCACCTTGTCCTGATCATTGATAAAGATACTGAACAGGACTGAACCCAGTACTAATCCCTGGGGAACACAGTAGTGACTGCTCTCCAATAGGATTTAACTCCATTCACCACAAGGGAGTTGTGGCAGGCTGGGCCACCAGACAGTTTTTTAACCAGCACAGACTGCACCTGTCCTAACCATGATTAGCTGGTTTCTCCAGAACAATGCTGCAGGAGACAGTGTCAAAGGCTTTACTAAACAAAAAAATCCACAGCCTTTCTCTCATCCTCTAAACAGGTCAGTCTACCATAGAAGGACATGAGACAGGCTGAGCAGGACCTGCCTTTCCTAAACCCATGCTGGCTGGTCCTGATGCCCTGGTAGTCCTGAATGTGTCATATTGAAGTAAATGAGTTAAGTTTGAAGCAAATTACACGTGGTTTTGTAGTTAATAAGTTATGATCGTACTTACTGTTCTATCCTAGTTAATGTTCAGAACTATAAGCAGCCTTGTTAAAATGTTTTATATGTATTCCCCAGTTCATTCCCCAATCCAGTTTATTGTACCTTCTTCCTCAGTTAATTGTATAATCCCCAGTTTATAATATTCCCTCATCCCAGTTTTTATATTCCCCTGTTACTTCCTATTTCCGCCCGGTCCCATACCTCATTTCCGCCCTGCTGCTGCTCCCCGCCTGTCCATCAACCCACCATGGCCGCCCCACATGCAAATTCAGGAGGCTCCCAAGAGACACTACTCCATGGTGGACTTCCCGGACAGAAAGACACCCCCTAAAACAACGAGCCAACATCATATTCAGGATCCCACCAGATACCATCCAGTAAGCTATGTCTCCTGCTGAAAAAGAGTACCTCTGCCCTCCCAGTCGTCAGTCCACCATCATCTAAGAAGTGGTCCAGCCAAGTGACCCCCTCTTAGACATGACAAGCCTAACTGAGTTTGTGGGACTCTCACAAGGGTGGAACTTCTGACTTTGCAGCTCTGGCAGCAGGATTGATGGGACCTCCTCCTCCTTGGTGACTGGCGGGAGCAGTCGCGGTGTGCGCAAACCCCACGAGTTCCCCTCCCACTGCTGCTCCTAATAAAGGCCTTTTAAAGGGAGAAATTGTCTCCTGGCCCTGTTTATAACAATATGATGGCACTCAAGTTGATCTGCTTCATGACCATCCCTAGCACTGAGGTCAGTTGGGCAGGCCTGCAGTTTTCCAGATCCTCCTTCCAACCCTTCTCGCAGATGGGCATCACACTGGACAACCTCTGGTGGTCCAGGACCTCCCTTGTTAGCCAGGACTGCTGGCAAATGATTGAAAGAGGCTTGGTGAACTCTTGTGCCAATTCTAACAGGAGAATTAATTGTGTTAGTTCAAGGAGATCCTTAATAAAACGGTTTAACTGCTATGTTGCTTTCACTTTTGCAGGAAGACAGGGCTGACAGCAGCACAGAAAGAACAGTATCTTCACTTGGGTAAACGAAGAGCATTGCTAGAAAATTCCCAAAATCAGGCTGAAAGCAATTCTGGATGACAATTATGACACTACAGCATGACCCTAACTAAATTCCATATTTCAGTCCTTCAGAGGTGAGAAGGAGCCGCAGCTCATACTCAGCATGAGTTTTAATAAGGCTTCTAGTGTCCTGGAATCCTGGAGAGAAACCTTCAGGATCATTACCTCATTGCCTGATTGAGCAGGCATCTGCAGTTTTCACACCTTCTTACACAGCTACACATAGCTTCATTATGCTTCCTTACTTCCTCCAAATAAGTTTTGCAATGAATTTAAAATGACCTAACACTGATAGGCAAAGAAAAATCCCTGAGCTTAGAGAGAAAAGAAACATGAATGGGGCTGGGAAAACTAGATTTTAACATGATGGACTTAGTGCCTTAGGTGGATCTGATAATTATGAATGTAGGTTTGTTTCTTAGATTCAAACATTTAAATAGTTTTGTCTTATACCCTTGTATATTATTACAAATGCTCAGAAAGGATCTTTTCCTAGAAAGATTTAAGTTAGGAGAAGAGGTCAAGAAACCAGTTTTTTTAAGGGAACACATCTTATTTTAAGATTG
>WBND01000599.1:44209-55079 GCA_013398595.1 Tychaedon coryphoeus | reverse complement strand
CTGTGAGGTAAGCCTTGCCCTGCATAAGAACTTCCATGCAGCTACCCAGGTTTTCTAGTTAATCTCCCTTCTGGAAATGTGACACATTCTTCAGGATCAAAGGTGGTGTAGTAGGAAACCTAGCCTACACATCTTGCAGCTGTTTTGTATACCCTTCTGTTGGAAGGCCTAATGACTCCACAACAGCTCTAGTTTGCTTCTTGACAGTCTGTTCTTAAGGACTTGTTTTATTTATCATTCCCTGAAAGCCTTTGCTGGCACCAGGACTTTGATTTAAAAGAGAAATCCCTGCTGGAACATGACATCAAAATTTTTGGCTAGAACCATAGTAAAAAACTTAAATATCCCACAGGTGTGCTGACCTCTATTATTTCTATTTTCACAATTAGTTCTGTGTGAAATTATGGTGTGGAAATGGCAAAAGCATGTTCACCAACATGCATAATTTGGTTTCTTCTTAATACTCTAAATGTTTGAGTTTCTGCTTAAAGGAACTCTGAGGTATTTGACTGCCACACAGTTGAATATCACTGCGTGAGATTGAACATACACTTCAAAGTAAGTTTTTTCCCATTGTTTGAGAAGAGTTTGGGTTTTCATTGTTTTATTTTTCCAGTGTCATGTGTTCTAAAACATTTTATTTAGATTAATGTGCTCTATTTTTTTTGACTTGGTCTATTACAGTCCTTTGAAAGAAGTGCCTGAAGAACTATCTGGAGTTAGGAGACAGGCTTAATTCCTTCAAGTAAACAAAAACTACAAGATCTTTGGACAGCCAAAATTAATCCGCTGTGTTTGCTGTTGTAGGAGGTTTACATCTTAATAACTTTATTGAGAAATGCTCTGCAAACAGGCCCTGAAGCAGTGCCTCCCTTCCTCATTAAAGAAAAAAGAAGAAAAAAGCTGCTATATAGAAAGTGACACTTCAGTAAAACCCCTTGAGAAAAATATTAAAAGTGGAATATGGTTCTGGTTCTAGCACAGCAAATCCAAAAAAGTGAACCAGCTTCATAAGATCACT
The DNA here is from genome assembly GCA_013398595.1 of Tychaedon coryphoeus. Classification (NCBI taxonomy): domain Eukaryota; kingdom Metazoa; phylum Chordata; class Aves; order Passeriformes; family Muscicapidae; genus Tychaedon; species Tychaedon coryphoeus. The sequence goes on along the minus strand of WBND01000599.1, from coordinate 54,058 downwards.
CATTCTATGAGTACACTGCTGAGGCTCACGTTTTAGGAAATAGCAATACATGTGAGATCTTAGTTGAATGTAGGAACAATTGCTTCTCTGTTATTTTGTCACAGAACAGTGTTGCTTGTGGCATTTTGATAGTTTTAGTTATAAAATAGAACTTTATTTGCTGTTAAAAAACATAAGTAATTTTAAGAAAGTGCAAGAGGAGGAGCTAGGACTTTCATTGTGTTTTGGTGTACTGACATAACCAATATGTCTACTAAAGGCTAAAGGTGGAATATGTGGTCCATGGATCCCAGATGATGGTCAAATATTTACTCACACTTTGTCTACTGCTGGAAAAATGAGCCAAAGAAACTGGACTGCCAAGGTAAAGTATATTTATTGCATATAGGATTTTACTTGATTTGCTCTTTTTGGAGCTTACTTGCTAGTAATTTAATGCAGTTCATGAACATGTTCCCCGTTTCATTTATATGTATGTGTTATTATCTAACTATGCGTGTAGCTGAGAACTATCAATTCCCAACTGACTTGACTTGGAAGTATCACCTTTACAACTTAGGTAGTTAGTGGAAGGAGTGGGGATGGGAGGAAAATGAATAGCATAATCTGTTCACTTGAGGCCCACATTAACAATGCATTTCACTACTGACTGGACTGTGATGCAGGTTCATATGACCATTAGGGAGCTTCTACCTGAAAGAAATCGGAAAGCTTACATGGCAGAATGGACAGGACTGATAGCCCTACCTGGTGAGGAGAAGCTCACAAGATCTGTCTCTCCTGATTTTGAAAAAAATGCACAAATTCTTCTGGATGATACCCCAGTTGGTCAGTTTTTCTTATAAATGCCTACTGTATGCAAGTGAAGTTTTGATGCTTGCTGTTCTTTTTAACTTGTTTCACAGGTTGTTTTAGTTCACGTGGGTGTGACTTCTCTCATCGCACACATCAGAGTTGGGAGAATCCAAGCTGCTCTGGAAGCAAAAACCACAGTTCTTCCTGCAGTAGGTATGATATAAAATGAAAATGTGAAGTAATTGTCTATTGACTGCAAATCGCAATGCTTTTATCATTCATGCGTAGTTACCAAGAGCAAAAGTGACTCCTACCCCAGCCTACCTTTGAAAATGCACAAATGTCTTCCTGAAATTCTTCCTCACATAACACTAAAGTCTGAAAAAGTGTTTGAGCTTCTAACAGTTGTATTAATCTGGAACAGTAGAAGGCCACTCTTGTCAAATAAGTAAAGTCAAATATCATGACCAATGGCTTCAGGTACTACAAAGCTTGTCTGCAGTTCATGGGAATGTGAGAATATTCCTCCAGCTAGTGTTCTGAGGATCCGGACACTTTTCCTCTGAAGGGCTGCAGACTAGTCTTAAACATATTGGAAAGGTAGAAATCCATATTGGTTCCCTTGTTCACATTAAAATATTGCTCCCAAGGGCATCAGTCTTACATTCTCTATAGTATACCTGTACGAAGGGAAGCGGAAATAACTGTAGCAATTCTCTTAGTGATGTAGAATTTTAAAAGTGGACTTGTTTAATAAATTAAACACACAACCTGAAGAAAGTTACTGGCTAAGACAAAGTGTCATCACTATACTTCTGTTAGCTGCTCTTCTGGAAGTGAGAAGATATTTTGCAATGTTACGGGGGTAAAAAGCAACTCTAGTGTGAATAGAAGTATTTATCTATAGAATTTTTCTACTCACTTCAAAACAACTGCAGCTGAATTTTCCAGGAAACTTACAATATATCAGAGAAGAAATTTTTAAAAATGCAGCTCTACCCCTGAGACAGAAAGTGACTTCAGTTATTATCTTGGCATTATACTGGAATTAATGAGGCTGAAACAGAATTACTGAGCAGAGGAATTTTTTTGGTTTTTTTATTAAAAAAAATTACATAATGACAGAATAATACCTTCAGCTCACCTCTCAAGTCTGAAGTACAGCATGATATTAGTTTAGTCACAGAGATAAAATTGAAAGACCATTCAAGACATGGCAGAAGAACATTTTTTTTAAAGACTTTTGTTTTAAATTACGTCTAATATTGCTGATAATTTATGAAAGACCTTGTAGTAAAGTAAAGGAAATACTTGAAGTGTGTGTTGCAAGATTTCTTTCTGCAGTCCCCAGTGTCTTCTGCTTCTGCTGAGAAAGGGTCCCTGGCTTCTGGGGATCACAAGTGCTGGGCTTAATGCAAATAATGCAAAAGAAAATACTAGCCTAGAAGAACTTTGAGTTTCAGAAAAAAAAAGCATGGATAATTAGAAACACAATAGTGATGAAGTGATTTATACACAAAGCATATCAAAGCCTCGGGTGTAATTAACATTTAACCTGATCAAAGAGAGCCTATATTACTTCAGATCTTCAAATTGTTCTTTAAGTTGTTGGGATGGTATTTCTGAATTCTTCAAAATTTGTTCTTTCTGGAACTCTGAGGTTTCCCAGGTCAAGAACCACATGTTTAAATATGAACACAATCTTGTGGATGGATGAAACTGCCTGAAATTTTTCTGATGTGTGTTTTATTTTCTAATCAGTCTGTGGAGATGGCATTTGTGAGGAAGAAGAAGGCTGCTCTATCTGTCCAGCAGACTGTGGGGAATGTCCTCTTTCTGTTGATGTTAGGATAGCAATTGCCTTACCATTATGTTTAGTCTGCACTGGCTTTATTTTGACAGTCATTGTAAGTACCTGTTCTCTGCTCTTTTATTTCCTTTCTCTTCCATGATTTTATTAGACAGAGTGGAGCTCTCCCTTAGTAGAGGGAGTGATTTTCTTCTGCCTCCAGCAAATATGTGCTATGGAAAAAAGCAGAAAGAAGGGAAACAACTTTTAAATCCTCCTTATGAGGGAAGTCACATTGTACTAGGGATTTTCATCCTGTAAGTGAGAAGACTGAGATGGAATGTAACGGGGGATGGGTAGATTATGGTAAAGGAAAAAAAGATTTTCCACAACATGGGGAGAAGGGAATTCCAGGAAAGTAAGAGTACTTTTCCGTCACAGTAAACTCTGTTATGAAATTACAGGCTTCAAAACCCTATGGAGGCCAGAATTATAAAAGATTTCAAGAACAAATTAGGTAAATTCATTAAGGGACTATCTCCACAAGAGGCCATTAAATCTCAAGAGTCCAAATAGAACTTCAAAAGCAAAACATTCAAGTTGGGGTATTCTCAAAAGAATCATGGGGAGAGGATAATTTATTTTTTTTCTCTTTTGGTTGGTTGATTTTTTTAATAGGTTCATTTTCTTAGTGTAAGGACCAGCTTGGTTCAGTTCAAAGTCATTAATTTTGCGTAATAGTTATCAATTATTATAGCAGGCTCATGAAGGAAAAACCAAAAGGGAATGAGGAGAGAGGAGTGTATCAATATTGGAGAAGTAGTTTTGGGTATCTTTGAATGAAAATGTCTGTATAAAGAGAGAATGATGTTATGGTATATTCCTTAAGAGTGCTTCTGGGAAAGAGAATCTACATTCCTTATGTGTCTGCATCTTGAAAAAAATGCATTTGTGAGTTTCACAGCAGAGATTTAGCAGGTGAATATGACAGTAATAGTCATTGTATTGACTGTGTTCATAATGGGTAATTTATTTAGACCTTGGCCCATATATCCTGTAAAACTACAGGGATTGCCTCAGGGATTCCTTCTCTTTCCATCTGATACTGAAATTGCAGTGAGCATCTGAGGTAGGCAGCTTCACAGAGAAGGAATGAGTAGGAGAAAGCTGATGGCCCACAAATTGAGGTTCTAAGGGAAGCCTGAATCACGTTATATTTGTTTGTCTTTCTGTGCCTCATTGTGTGGCTTTGTGAGTTAGGAACAGAAGTCCTGTTGAAAGATAATTGAGCATTCATAATCCACAAGGAAGTTGTGACAATGACTTTACAGCAACTGTACAGTAAAACCACATGAGCTGCTAGAAATATGCAATTGGACAGATAAGAAGTTTAGACAGTTTTAGATAACTGGCTTTTTAGAAAGAGTGATGGAGATTCTTGTCCTTGCATATATTTATTTAAAGTTCTTATAGTAAAATTAATCTATTATTTCTGCTATTTCTCTGTAGGTTTGGAGTAATTTGGTTTTTTCCTTCTTTCATTTCTATAGACATATTCCTGCTGACTTCTTCAATAGCAGCATAATGGAGTTTTAAAGTTTTATTTGTTTTACTGTAATAAGATAGGAAAGATTATTTTATCTAATTCAGGAATTGATATAATGTAAAAGGAACCATCTGGGAAACTAATGCCTTCTTTAATGCTTCGAGTAGCAGAAAGGATTCCTTTAATATTAGTGTCAAAGAAAGCAAGCCTAGTATTCATTTCTTGCTAATATATCTTTGTACACTCACATCTTTGCAAAGTTAAATGTAGGTTTCTTTCCTCAGAAGCCTTTTGAAATAAATGGGATTGCTTAATTTGGTTCAGTGAGCTCTGTATTTCTCACCATTTCAACCAATATATCAACACAATCTGCACAACCTGTTACTTGTCCATTATCTGGGCTTCTGTTACCTGTTTTAATGAATGCATCAGTTCTAATATTAAATTTCGCAGTAGAAAATGGTATAATGATGGTAAAATGCTGCTTTGATTTGACATTTTGGCATTGACTGCAGTCATAACAACTGCATAATTTTGTCTGTTGCTCATTTGAAAGCATGTATTTACACTTTGTAAATGTTAGCTTTGTATGCCAGCTCTACCAAAAATCGGCTATTAGCTCAATGCCTTCTCTACAAAGTAGCCACAGAATCCCTACCCAATATTCTTTGTGATAGGGTATTATACATAATATAATTTGTAGGACAAAAATTTGTAGGACATGGGCTAATTCTATTCCAAGATAAAAGATACATGGCTCCTTATCTTGGGATTGGGATGAAGTGTGTTCTTGTCATGTACTTCCATAACATAGGGCACTTCCATGAGATGACACGATGTAAACCCTTCATCTGATGTCCAGGCTGAAATGTAAATGCATAAATGTTGACAATAATGGAGTCTGTAGACAATGCAAAATATGACATGTAATTACTACTGGAATATAGCCTGTACAGTTTGTTATGTATTTATTAGATGCTGTTTTCTTCTAAGCCTGTTTTTAATGCTTCTGGTTCTAAAGTTACTGTAAGATATATGTTGGATGTTTACACTTCAGATTTAGTTTGGATACTTCTAAATTCTTGTATTTTATAAAAATAATCTCTGATTCAATTCATTTGAAGACAAGAGGGCTACATTACAAATGAAGTTTTTTTACTTTTGTAGTGGTTTCAATATCAGAAACAAAAGATGCTTTGGGATGAAAGCTGGATTATAGACTTCACCAGCATCAAACAAGGTTAGTAACTTGTAATTTTGAAACTGTGATCACTTTCTTTATTAATTTTGAGAAATAATCTCAATTATATTGTTCATATTTTAAGGGCCTTGCAAAAAGTGAAGCCGTTTTTGAAAGATGTATCCAATATTTCATCCCTGTAACTTCTGTGAGGTGCTCACTCATATTTTTGTTTATCAAACCTTTAAATGACAAAGTTATTTTAACTAGTTTCCTTCCTTTTATTTATGTTGATTTGTTGATTGAAAAAGACAAGCCTTCCCCAAAATAAACAGATAAACTCTGGAATTGGACGAAATAAATTACAATTGCTTCAGTGGATATACCTCTCTGTATAATTCATCTCACTAAATTGCCCTGGAATTGCACAAATATATTGAGGTACATAGCACTATCTTAACTTCTCTCAGTGTATGCTGTCTGTGGCAGACTTGCTGCAAAAAGTAATTAATTTTGGCCAGAGGTTTGGAGGGTTTTTTTCTCTTTTATCTTCTGGTTATAAAATATTATTTAATTTGTTCTAATTAAACAAGTTAAGAATGAATTCAGGTGTTATTATATGCTTTATTATGCTGTACTTAAGATACATATAAATTATTTGCTTTTCTGTTCCTTGATTTAGCATTCAGAAGGAAAACAATACCTAGATCCTCAGAAAGGGTACATCTATACAACTCTGCTGTGTGGATTGTACACAGTCTCATTTTCAGCCTCTGGGAGAAGTGGCTCACAGGTGTCTGTTTCGCCTGTGTTCTGTTGGGCTGCCAGTGTCAAGATGTTCTTGTGATAATATATTGTAAAGATACTTTTCACCCTTAGACTTGAACATTAATTTATGTATACTTTAGATAAGATATCCTCATTCTTGTAAATAAGAGATTTTGGCTTAGAAATTAATTTGCTTACAGAAACCAAAATTAATTTCAATCCACATCTGTGAAAACAGAAATGGAGAAAAGTGTTTTTTGGTAGAGAAAAAAGTAACATGAGTGAAATTTTCAGCTGATAGTAAATTTAGGAAATGCCATAAGCATCATATGTGAGGGAAAGCAATAGGAAAAGACTGAGGGAAATTAGAATCATGATAAAAAAAAATTACTGATTAAAATTACTTTGAATACTCCAAGATGAAAGATGTAGCTGTCGTGGAAAAAAGCCTGCAAAGCAGCAATACTTTTTGAGATTATTGCTCTAAGAGTGATGATAACAACTTAATGAGGACTGCTAACGTTATAAGGTCACAGACAGTATGTCTTCTCTGGATAGAGTTGTTCAGACCTACCCACAGTAGCCTGAAATGCACAGATATCTAAATGAAAACACATCACCAGTCCTGTACCCACAGTATGTAGCACTCACTATGAAAAATTAGCTTTATTTTTTACAGATAACTTCTTTTTTTGGTGTATTGCACCATATATAGAGATATAGATACATATGCAGTCTTATTCTCAAAGCTATCTCAGGGACCTGTAATGTATTTCTGGGTGGAATGCGGTAGAAACTTTCAAATGTCAATGCAATTTTGAACTGTGTATGGATAATACTATGGTGTGGGAACATGGCAGTCCTGATTCAAGGTGAGATGTTGAACTTGCAAGATATTGGAGGAAGAGTTGAGAGGTTTCAGCAATTCTGAGACGAATCGGCTAAATCTGGGTTTTAATTGGAGATTATGACATGATATGTCATTCATTAAATTTGTTTTGAAGTCCTTATTTTTACTGTGAGCTGGTCAACAGACATTAGAAAATATACATCGAAAATCACAGGGATTTTTTTCCTCTTACTGTATTGTTGCTCTTCTCTGACTTCTCTCTGGTGTCAGAATCACTTCCCACATTGCTGTACTTTACAGTCTTCTAGGAGCTCCAAATAGACTTGTTAAAGTATGGCACAGGGTTTACTCTCCTTTCCTGGGTTCTGTCCTCAGCTTCTTTGTAGCAGCAAGGGCTAATAATCTCAAGAGCAGAGAAATGAAAATGGCATAAAATCCTGAGGATTAGTGAGAAGTATCTCTGCCAATGAGCCATCTTTGAAATTGTTAACTCTTTATGCAGCAGTCGCATTCCAAGCAATGGCTTTCTCTCTTAAGTATTAACAAGAGTAGATGAGATGCAAAGATTTTGAAAATTCCCTGTATGTTTTACCTCTGGAATCTCCACCTATGCATAAATAGGAACCTTCATGTGCCTTTCTCATCCCGCATCCCATTTAGATTGCATTATGCCGACAGCTACAGGAAGCCTGATGAGCGCTCCCCCAGCACCCAGTGACTCCAGTGTCAGTTGTGTTACAGCTTTGAGCTCCTGCACAGCAGCTGCCAACATGTCCAAGAGGAGCTACTTCACCCAGACTGGGAGATAGTAAGTTAATATATTACTTATGTACTGCAATATCTACTATATTAGTTTTCAGCTTGATTTCTGGTTCTTGCTACTTTATATTGATAGGCAATGAAAAAGCTTGAATTTATCTTGTTAGGCCAAATCTGGTAAATTAAGATTATTCATCTGGTTTCTATACTGCATATTGACTGTGTCATATTTTACATGCCAGGCTTCTGGTTTGGTTGTCTCATTTCTCCTTTTCTCTTAAGGTCTTGTTAAAAGATTGTTGGTGCATAAGATGTCCTGCATCTGTTAGTGAATGGCCGTTGCTGTTCAAATGTAAACAAGACTTTTTTATAAAACCCTTTATTCTAAAATGCAGGCACAGAGCAAACTAGGTTCTTTGCTCTAAAGAAGGGCACCCTCCACAGTAGCACATGAGAAATCTTGTTGTTTAACCAGCTGGCACGACTCAAGATTCAGAGCATTTTACCTCTGAATCAAATTATAAAGGTGCATATCATGTAACTATAAGGACAAATGTTATAGATATATCCTGCCATCCAAAAAGCAATTTTTCCTATAGAAGTGATAAAATTAATGGGTAGGAGCAGAACATGTGAAAAACTGGAAGGAGTACTTATCATTTGAATACACAGGAAAGGATCTGTGCTTTGCAGGATAAAGAAGCTTACTTAGTATCATTGGCTGGGGGAGAAAGTGCCTTCAGCACAAATTGTGGAAAATCACAGCCACTTCACTGATGAAATACTGTGTTCAACATTGATATTTTTTACTTCTTTCTGAATGGTGACATTTTCATCATCATCATCACCTTACTTAGATGATTCAAAGTCAAAAAAATTTATGAAAAGTGAAAAATGTGAGAATAGGGCATTCAGTCTCATACAAGTGCTACACTAGACACCATACTCAGTATTTATATGGTGGTCATCACTAAAATTCCTGCAGATATCTCCACTGAGTTCCTTTACTCTGAAAAGGAAAATTGCTTTGCTCTGTATCAAACTCAGCTGCTTCTTTGCTGAAAATTATCAACTCCATGATTACAAAAGTATGTTAAATGTCAATGAATGATCTGCAGAACAGCAGCCAGAAGTAATGGATTGCTGGGAGGTGGCTGTATGTGTTTCTCTAGCTTGACACTTTCTTTGCTGCTGCTCCATCATCAAATTGCCCAACTGACTCACATTCCAGATGTCCACAGATCAAGATTGATTGAATATAATCACTAATGGTTCTTTTATCAAAAGAAATAGGGTCCTGTCCCTTGTCTTAGATTCAGATTTACAACCACATAGAGACATGCTTAAATTCTCTTCCTCATCTCTAGAGATGTGAAGCTATTCCCTGTTGCAAACTATTTACAGCCCATTTTTGTAGCATTGCTGGCTTCTGAAATTGCCCTAAAACTGTAACCAGCGTTTCATTCTGTTTCAGTGATGGTAGAACAGTGGCCATAAAGAAAATAATGAAGAAGGCATTTACACTGTCTAAAACCATACGTAAAGAAGTAAAGCAAGTGAGGTAAGAAGTGAAATGTAAGAACTGTATGTTGTTCCATTTTTACACGGATATTTAGGGTTTAAAATCTTTCCAAATATGATTGTAAATTCATATTCCACTTTCTTTCAAACTGTGCTTGAAAGAGAGCAAAGATCAAAATTTTCTTATGTCTGTTTTACTTTTTCTCTACATTGTGAGACAAGGCACTTGGTTTTCCAGCTACAAAACCAGCAGGGAGATCTATGAAAATTACTGTTGAATTTTAATTAATTTTTAAAAATTTAATTAATTTAATTTAATTAATTAAATTATTTTAATTTTATTTTTAATTACATTTTTAATTAAATTTTTTTTAAAGTTAAATTACTGTTAAATTGAAAATTACTGAAGGCTGTGATTTTTTGTTGATTTTCACAGGGAACTTGATCATCCCAATCTCTGCAAATTCATTGGAGGTTGTATAGAAGTTCCAAATGTTGCCATTGTCACAGAGTACTGCCCCAAAGGCAGCCTGAGTGATGTGCTCCTCAATGAAGATATTCCTTTGAGCTGGGGTTTCAGGTAAAAAAATCCATGGGAGGGAAGGAAGGAGGGAAGGAAGGAAGGAGGGAAGGAAGGAGGG
>WBND01000599.1:16955-43961 GCA_013398595.1 Tychaedon coryphoeus | reverse complement strand
AAGGAAGGAAGGAAGGAAGGAAGGAAGGAAGGAAGGAAGGAAGGAAGGAAGGAAATCAATCCAGTCCAACTTGCCTTTTGGGTGTTTTGAGAAATCATATGTTTAGCCTTTGCAATACGAAGCCAATGACTTTTCAAGTCTTTCTCTAGTTATACTGCAAAACTATTAAAAAACCCTTTTTTGCCATATAAATTTACTTTGTTCCCCAATATCTTATTTAACTAATCCAACAGCTTTGTTTGTGAAGATATACTGGTGAAATGGTTAGCTTACCTGTAAGTGGTTTATTATTCTTATCAATACAGGAAATGAGCTCACATTGTCAATGTCAAACTTTCACAAAGGCAGTGATATTGTTTTTGAGATCAATCTTGACATTTCCTTTCTGCTTCTGCTGTATGCTTGCCTTCAGCAAAGGAAGCCTTCCAAATAAAGCAAGGAAGATAATAAAATTGTTTCACCTGTAAACGTGTGAAAGCACTCCCAAGGATACAAAAGTACTGATGATTTTTAGAAGGAACTTTATGATCTTGGCCTGTGAGCTCAGAGATATACAGGTTTTCAAACAGTCACCTTAAGTGTTTTGGAAAAATGAGCATGGGGACACAATTTGACAGCTATAGTTTCTGTAAGCTTTAGTAGGGTTTGGAGCCATTCTTGAATGAAAGTGGAAATACTAGCTCACTGACTTTTGACTTTCAGGTTTTCTTTTGCTACTGATGTTGCTCAAGGAATGGCTTATCTCCACCACCACAAAATGTATCATGGACGGTTGAAGTCTAATAACTGTGTGATAGATGATCGGTGGGTTTGTAAAATTGCAGGTAAAGAGAAGGCTAGAAAAAATTTTCAAAACTGTCTAGCTAATCCCCTAAATATAGATTTCACGCAGACCACTCTTCCAAAGTGCTTTCATGTTGACATTTCATGTGGAATTGCTGACTGTACCAGGCTTCACTAGCAGCACCTTATGCTGAAGCAAACTTCATGTTACATTATCAAGTCATTTAGTACGTGCCATGGATGCACAGTTCAGATCCTACAAATTATTCAGTCTATCAACATCTGAGCAGAAACTTTGCCTCATTCTGTATTTTGATAGAGGGAGAAGCTTGAGGCATGGACAATAGTGTAAAGAGATGTAGTAATGCTGACTGATTGGTCACAAGGTAGTTTAATGGAGAAAAGCAGTCTCAACTCAGAGCTTTTAAGTCTGGTTCACAGCACTTAATTGTATTTCCCCAGAGATGGAGCTACAGGTCAGGTTTACTCTTGGTACAAGAAGACAGTCTGTGAGAACAAGAAAAACACTGGAGAGTCTAGTTTAGTTTGCAGCTGCCAAAGGGAATTAAGGCAATGATAATCTCTTCTACTTTTTACCCAGAATAATGATCATACTCTCTAACCCATAGCCATCCTAAAAGCAACAGCAGCAGATGTGTTTTTCAGCCTATGACTAAGGCTCCTACATGAGGCCAGGCTTGCTTCTCCAACTACTTCAGTATCCTTCTGCCTTCAGAACAGTCTACTCTGCTTGGAGCCTATGCTGGAGAAAAACATAAAAATTAAACATAGTTGGATTACATCAACTGTATCACCTTAGCACATCTCCTCTTGATTAAACAGGATATCTGTGAAATCATTCAGTAACTTCTGTTTTGATTCTGTTCTATCTTCATGGTTTATCTGGATGCAATAATGTCAAACAGACCTCACAAATAACAAATGTGGGAGCTATTTTAAAAATGACATCCACATAAAGATTCAGTTCCTAGGAACATCTTAATTAGAGGTCCAGATAAAACCAGATGTCCACATCCAGATTTTCCATACACTCAGAAGAGTGCTGTTTACGTAAGAAAGAAAGCAGAAGTCAGTTGTTTTTTTCCTCTTCTTCCTGCTTCTGAGTCATATGCTAAGAATTCCTTCTATATTAGGCTAGAAGTATAGATGGAAAGATGTTTCACATCTATGCTGCCTTTGTTCTGATGCTAGTGGTGTTCAAGTAACGCCCACCATCTGATTTTCAGTTGTTAGTCTGTCTAACTAGTAATTACTTGAGCAACCTGGCACCAGAGATAAGGAACAAGGGACAAAGTAGAACAGAAACCTGTATTTACAGGCTAAATCTTGCACTGAGGTGAGATTATTATGTAAAAATAATTTGATAAACTCTTAAAATAATTCTGATTGCAGTGGGTCACGTAGTTCAATTTCCCTGCTGTCATTCAGTCTTGCCCAAATATTTGGTTTTCCAGATGCTATATTTGCAATAGTTTAGGGGGGAAAGACCACTCAAACCCCACTATTTCTAGACTAAGATGTGCATTTAGAATAGGGAAAATTAATTTCTTTAGATTAGCTGTGTTACTGTCTACTGCTGTATATGTTTCAGGGAAGTATCCACTGAATAGTTTTCCTGCTTTCTTCCATTTTAGATTATGGCTTGCAGTCATACAGAAAAGAAGATCCTCCTGATGGATCAAGTTCATCCCAGCAGAATTTGATTTACACAGATCCTGAAATGCATACTCTTTCAGATTTTGAACCCAATTCTATGTCAGATGTCTACAGGTAGCTAAGTTTTCATGATCTGACTATAAGTAATCTTGAGTATTCTTTAATGACAGTTAGGCTTGGTATAATTCTGTTGTCACTCCAGGTATATGTTTGATTGTATTTTTAAAAGGATTGACCCTGGAATACAGAACAGCATAGATATCACAGGATCTTCAAGGTAGACAATCAAATACTGAATTCGCTGACATTATTTAAAAGCAGAGCTGACCCAATGATTTATAAGTAGCCACTTGACTAGTAAGAGAAAAAGGCATGAAGATCTGCTGTTATCTAATTATCCTTTTTTCTGTTGTTGTGTCTTATGAAAAATAGATTATTTTCAGCAATAGCAATACTTTAAAAGTTAATAGCATCAGTGTTCTAGGATGTCATAATGCACATATGCATCCTGTAATTCTATAATTGAATGTCAATACAATTATTTGGGGGCATATACATGTTGATGATATTTGGTTTACAGAGGAAAAATAAAGAGAAGGGGGAAAAATGGATGCACTAGATAATAGCTCCATTCCTTTTGTTTTGAAAACCTTTATAGAAGATTGCTTTCCAATGGCTTTCCCTGCCAGTGGTGGATTGCTTCTATTCAACCACTTTTCAGATAAGTGGGAACACAATTGTAAACAAAGTCTGCATATACAACGTGCTTGAACATCATTAATTTTTACCTATTCTATCAGATTAACTGAGCAAGAACTTGAAGTCTCAGTAATATTTCTGCCTGTAGACTTCAATGTGTCCTTAGAATTTGCTCCAAAATAGCTCAGCTAAGGCAGTTTGAGATTGTGTTGGTGGTATTTCTGGCTACTGTCGTTTGTCCTATGTTGGTCTATACTTTGCAAGTAGTCTTTGAAAGAACTGTGCTCCAACTAAACAAGAATTTTAGGATTGTCTTATAGATTCCAGCTTACCATTGCCCTGCAGCCAAAATACATCCCAAAAAAAATGTTTATTTGGCTTGTTGTTCTCACTTCACTTCTGTTCTGGATAGATATCATTATTTGACTTTGCAGGCAACTTTGCCTCCTAAAGGTATTTCTTGCCAAGGGTTCCCCTTTGAATAGTCTTTAGATCTGATTTGCTCATATGATATATTTCTACAATGAACTTTTGACAGATTCAGTGACTGTTTCCTGGATTTATCTTGCTGTCCCACCCACACGTCTGCAAAATCCACATCTTCTTTTGTGACACTGCAGTTATTAATTTCTTGGTTAAAAAAAAGGATGAAAGCAGTGAGAGATTACACCAAAAAAAGGGAGAAGACCAACATGCAGACAGGGAAGATGGAGAAATACCCTTTACCATTGAAAGGATTGTCTTCTTATCTAGACCGTTTTTTAGAATTTGCATTTTAACAAATTTTGTATTTGATGATATGAGCTGGAAGTAAGCCTTCCTGATACAAGTATTTGGCCTCACTGGCCAGGCAGCATTTATCCAGTATTGAAATCCTCAGTTTTTATCAGTGCAAAAATTCCATTAATATTCCTGAAAGTGAGGCCCAAATAAAAAATGAGTAGAAATTGCAGGAGTGGGACTTGTAATTTAGTGTGCTCTTCCAGATGAATCACTTGCTTTTAAAGTCCTCTACGGAAAGTGTTGGTCAGATGGGAAAGCTAAAATGGAAATGAGAACAGAAGCATGAACATAGCTCCTGTTTTGAGCTGAAGAGGCTGTTTCCAGTCACAGTTTCTCCTAGATTGGTTCTTCTTGATTTGTAATCATCATATGAACTTCACTATCCACAGTGGATAAGTTAATTTTATTGGGTAGTGTGGCTGAAGATGAATTAAATCAATACTGCTTTATCAGAATTACTATAATCTAATTATTATTCTTGAAAATCTGTTTCAGCTTTGCTGCCTCGCCCGGACTGATTTGCTTTCTCCTACCCAATCACCACAAAATTAAAATAAAAATCTCGTCAGAATAATTTCTAAATTATTCATTATGTTTTATATGCGTAATTTTATTTTCCAAGTGGGCTGAAAGATAGATAAACATACCCTGTTACCAGCAGAATATCTTACAGAACAGTGCAACCATTCGCAACACAACAGATTGAAAATCAGCATTCTCCAAAAAAGTAAATGATCCTGAGCTGAGAGGCATGCAGGGGTAAATTATTACATTTTCACTATATACAAGCATCTTTATCTAGATTGTTGTCTGGAGAAGGTGCTTACTTCTGAGAGATCACTTTTCTGGAAGATCTCCAATGAGTTCAGAGAAAAGACTAAATTCTCTATTTTCACTGTCTTTTTCCATTCTCCATCCTTGATGAATATGTTTGACCTTAGTTCAGCTGAGAAAGATAATGACCACAAAAATATAATTCAGAAGGAGCAAGCAGAAATACTTACTATAAAATATCTCCTCTGGACACAGTCTGTCATAATAGACTTTATAGACGTTTTATAGAGCACTGATCTTTTCAGTGGCTGAAAAAATGCCACTCCTCCCATTGGTGATTCTGACGAACCTGCTCCGGTCCTTTGATTGGAGCAAACATCGAGCCTCTATGTTTAGCTGGTAGGAATCACGTACATAAACCTGCACATATCACCTCTGGATTCCATTAATTCTTACAGAGAAAATTGCTTTGCTGACCATCAAACTCAAACATCTCTGGGACTATAACCATAAGACAGAAATGCTAAGAATACTCAGTAACAAATCTCTGAAAACACAAAGTAGTAACAAGTAGCAGCACCATTTCCATCCTTCGTTTTTGAGATATTGGGATTTCAGTAATAGAATGGAGAAGAATAAGAAGTAATGAAAAGAAGAAACCACGGACTCAATTAACTGTTACTGCATTACAATTTTTCTTCATTTTTATTCTGCAGTTATGCCATCATTTTACTAGAAATTGCCACAAGAAGTGACCCTCTGGCAGTAAGTAAAGATGAACTATCTATAGAATTTGCATGAAAACTTTGATTCTGTTTCTACTGAAGACACAAACCAAACTTTTTTCAAACTACTGCATCATAGAGTTTCTTTTTGAGCGTGCATTTTCCTCATGATTTTATGGGTGCCAGTTCAGCTCCCATGGAACATGCAGTCAGGGTTTCCTCGTAGATCTACTGGTTTTCCCTTTCAGAGCTTTGAAGAGCATATGATAAAAATAATGTAGCTCCAAAACTTCCTTTCAATTAGTTTTGTGAGTCTTAATGGCTAGGTGGATGCAGGGAGAATATATTTATTCATATCTTCTTTTTTCTCTTACTTCTTCGTTTTCCTGTCATTTACAGGCCCTTTTTGTGGAATCTTGCAGTAATAAGAATAACCTAGAAAAGCAAATTAGCTGCTCTCCATAAGGAAAAAGTCTGTTTTGAATGTGTCTTTTGTTCACTGCTAAATAGCAAACACAAAAAGAATGCACCTTGAAATTGCAAACAGATGGTCTGGATATGTAACCACATTCTCTCTGAAATAATTGGCTTAACAAGATTGTAACAATAAAGACTTGATACTACTATTTTTCCAGTTCTGACAGTTTGTGATAATAGACTAATATAGTCCTTGTGGTTCTTGAAAGTTTCCCAATATTTTGCCAGGTATTAATTTGTTTCAAAAGTTGTTTATGTCATATAAACATTGAGATTAAAGCCTGTCAGCCTTGAAAAAGCTTTTAGACAAGGTGACCCATTTTAGACTGGGTTATATTTTTTTTTATCCTTTCTTTTCCCTTGTGCTCTTATGAAAAAAAGCTGACTTAGAAGTGATAGGGAAGATGTTATAAAAGTGATGTTGATAATAATAATATATTTTCAGTGGCTGTCATGAGAAACATAACACTTGTATAAACGTTGTTTAATCCCCTTTTCTGTAGAAAGGTGATGTGCATTCAGCTGAATATTCTTGGTGCCCACCTTTGGCAGAATTAATTTCAGGAAAGGCTGGGAATTCTTGCCCATGTCCCACAGATTATATGGAGGTGAGTAAAATATAATATTGTGTACAAAAATAATTTATTTAAGTGAATTTACAGTATGTCATAGAAGTTTTATGGCAATATTACCTTTGATAAATATAAATAACCTGGAAATCAAGAAGTACACCTCAAACAAGGCAAAATTATAATAGTTAACATCCTTAATAAAAAACCTATCATTGTGGCAAGGAAAGATTCAGTTGTCCCCTCCTATTGCTGGTGTAATATATTATGTTTTTAATATTCAATCATTGATTTTTGTGCAATTTTGTTTTATTATAAAGTGTTGAATTCCATACATATTTTATGTTAGTAATATCTAACTTACTGACAAAGAGTTTTCACATAATGAAGTCTGTCTCAGGCAAATTTTGAGTTTAGTTTGTTTCTTATGCAACAAGCCTTTCTCCTCAATAACCTCAATAAAGTGCACTCCCTCCCAGTTTAATTAAATCAGAGCAAGATGGGGTCATCCTCATTTCAGTTCAAGTGCAATATAATTTACCCTTGCTGGTTTGTAGAAACATAAATGTAAAAAAATTTCTCCTTAGCAGCACTGGTTTTTAATCAGACCTTAACATTCTTAAGGGGTACTTCAGCTCTCAATCTTTTGTGAAATTTATGTACAGACAAGTCCTCTGAAAGCAATATGTGACTCCAACAACGTAACACTCCCATACAGCACAAGAGCTTAAGCAGTGTTCAGCAGAAGGAACATGTATGTATATCTTACTCATGCATTCCTACTGCAGCATTTTCATGAACTAATATCCTTCATTCAGCAAAAACCTATAGAACTCCAGAGGCTTCAGTACAGCTCTGACACTTTTGCAGGTAAAGCTTCACAGCCAGTTGGCACCAAGAGAACAGAAGTATTAACTTAAAATACTGCTTGTACTTGGAATAATAAAAGGCTGTTTACTTTTCTCACTGTCTTTCCCTTCTGCAGTTAATTGAAAGGTGCAGAAGAAATAATCCATCCCAAAGGCCTACATTTGAACAAGTCAAGAAAATGTTGTACAAGATGAATCCTGTTAGCCCCGTTGACATGATGATGACTCTGGTAAATTTAGCTTTTTAATCCAATCCAATCTGCTCACTTTCAATAACTTTTGCATCTGTCCTTCAGGGTTGTGTTTTTTTAATGTTATACCCCTTGTTTGGTGAAAAAATCCGATACTATTTGCTCAGTTCTGTTGGGCTGACTATAGCTTGCAGTTCGGCTTGAAACCCAGCTTTCCTTCTCATTCAGTTTTTTAACTTTCTCAACTTCTTTTGGGCTGAACATTTTTTTTTATCTGTCAAATGTTGTTTGCAAACTATATTCTCCTTTTCCTGTGGCTCAGTGGTCTTAGAGTACCAGGGATATAGAATACCTGCATGCTACAAATAGCATGTTTGTAAATAATTTTGAGCAGAGTATCTCAAGCCCATCAGCAGAGAAGATTCCTGCCTCCACAGACTATTGTCTCACACAGAGAAGGGATGCAAATAGCAAAGCATAGACTAGCATAGCAAGATTGTTTATGAAACAGCATTGTGAGTTTATAATAAAAACTTGAGACCTTGTTTTGTTAAGATTTTGATCCGTGTCTATAGGTTGCTCTTTGCATTGGATTTGGCCCCTAAAGTTTGCATGAAATTTGAAAAGCCTGAAATTGGCTTCTGCTGTCTTGTGTGTAAGCAACAACCTCAAGTCTAGATTCATAAAATTACCTAAGGAGAAATCTGATCTTCGGATTTTGTAAAAAAGTGTTATGTGTCTTAGACTTGTGCCTTTTTTTATCTCTGAATGTTTTCAAAGCAGAATCATTCAAATACTTAAATCTTACCCAACTAGGCATTTGTTTCAGTAAAAAAGATGAATTTTTGAAAAATTTTAGAAAATTCTCTGTTATTTAGATGGAGAAATATAACAAACATCTGGAGATACTGGTTGCTGAGAGAACCCAGGATTTAATGCATGAAAAACAGAAGACTGATCGTCTGTTGTATAGTAAGTTATAAAGAAAAAAATACTGGATATCCTTCTCAACAATAATTTTATTTCAGCTGTCTAACTACAGACAATTATTTAATGGGTAACGTTTAGCTAGCAAAGAATGAATATACTTTTTTCTTGAAAAGCTGGAAAGATATTTAGCTACTTTCTGTATTTCCCCCCTAGAGATCAGTATGTTATCTAAGAGCTATGGCACAAAATCTATAATGCTCTAACTTTGCATAGGTGTGGCAGGCCTTTTACATACTTAAAAATGATGTGGAATTGTAGTTGGTTACTTTTGTTGGCAGTGTATGTTCCAAAATTCTATAAGAAAAAAAGGCATAAAGAGATGGGAATAGCATATAAGAGAGGAAAAAACAAAGGGATGTGAAAGCGCAAAATAGGAGGAACAAAGACAATTAAAAAAAAACAAAAAACAAAAAACATGGAAGTGATAGTTAACAAACCTAACACAGGTAGAGAGCAGTAGCAAAGAGTTGACAAAGAAGGAATTAGTAAAATCCTAGATCACACCATTAGAATCTAACCTTACTTTTTCTTGGAATGTACAGATACTGGCTTGTTTGGCCTAAAAGTTATGGAACATGTGAAAAATCTGGATCAGTTATCAGTGAGATTTATGGTAAATTCTCACATTATAGCAAAGCAGATTTTGATGCCTTCATAATATTTTGCATTTATGAACAATTTTTGTGCCTTTAAACAAACACATTGTGTTTAATGTGTTCTTTCATCCATGTAAAAAGATTACAATTCTCTACTTTCTACAACAGGTATGTTGCCGAAACAAGTAGCAGATGATCTCAGGCAGGGAAAACATGCACAAGCTCAAAGTTATTCAAGTGCCACCATCTTCTTCAGGTAAATAAAAATGAAAGATAGGACTAGAACGGTCTCCTACAGAAGAAACTTCTAGGCTTCTAGTGGAGGTGAAGCTCCTAACTGAGTACAGAATTTCTATCTAAACTGCCACCTATTGTAACAGGTAGCTCTGCTAAAGAGTGTCTTTCAAAATTCCCACACCTCCCTATTTTTTATTATAATTACTTAAATAAAAAATGGCATTACTCTGCAGTTGGAACAAACAGTAGCACATCACTTTACATGTGTTACACATGCATGAATGTATGTTTCATGAGATACGTCTAAGTAAAGAATCCACCTTTTAGCCGGTGTAAAGAAAGTTTGTCTATCCTTAGAGTCCTCATGGGTTTACAGTTTTAATTCTTTATGTGTGCAGGAAGCAACATATAAATGGCGTGACGTCACTTTTCATAAATGAACAGATATCAAGTTCTCTTTTTTCATTTATTCCTATAGAGGACTGCTTAGTCTGTCACAGGTGAAAGTCTACCTGTAAAAGCGCTTTACTGCATTGCTAAGCAAAAAGACTTAGCTCAGTCTGTCCTTTCAAATGGAAGGAGTCTTTTGTAAATTTAAATAAATGAAGACAAAACTATCTAATAAGAATATTAGCAAAAGAATTATCGAAAAGAGAACGTTGATGTAATTGCGTTGAGGAATTTTTTACGGTGTGTTTAAAATTACTAATCAGCAATGATTAGGACAGTGGATGATTATCCTCTTTCTGTTGTGTTTTAACAGTGACATTGTTGGCTTCACTGAGCTGTCCAGCAGCAGCACACCATACCAAGTGGTAGATCTCTTGAACAAGCTTTATACCACTTTTGATGATATCATAGATAACTATGATGTCTATAAGGTGGAGACAATAGGAGATGCCTGTAAGTTCCTTGAGCTGTGGACAATGATGGGCCTGGGAACCAAAATTGAGGCTCTTTGGTGACAAGGAAGAGCAGCTGAAGGAGTTTTGGAAAGTTTCTTACCACTGGGAATACCAAATAAGACAATTAGGAGATGAGTCCTACCAGAGCCCTAGTGCTTTAGGAACATTTTCCTGCACACCTTTAATCATTTGTATGATTGATAAGCGTTATGAATGGGACAAATTACTTGAGCAAAATACCTCTGCTGTTTATTTGGTTCCTGTGACTAGTGAGGTCTGACTTAAAGTCTTGGCAGCAGATTAATCCCAGTTGGCAATTTCAGTATCACAGGAACACAACTAAAAAATTTACCTTCTACATGGGATCATAGATGCTGTACTCTAAGCTTTATTATCTGTCTTTTTTGCAAAGATCATAACATTCTTTTTTCTAAGACCCTGTAGGGGCTTGACTTTCTCTTCTCACTGAGTTTGTAGGAAAAATGGCTTTATATTTGCTACCATGGCAATCTGCTGGGGATAGACAATGATTAAAATTGAGTTCCATAAAACCTAAGGAAATCTAACAGGGCTTTTGGATGAGACAGACAGGATTCCTATAAGACATAAAGGGAAAAAAAGCCCACTCTTTTTTCTTTATGGAGCTGTTGAACACATTCTTGAGCATAAAATTCCTGAACAAATGCACCCCATAGATCCCTAAAAAACTGGTTTCTTGCCCTATACAGTAACAGAATTGAAGAATCATAGAATATCCTGAGTTGGAAAATGTCCACAAGGATCATTTAGTAGCATTGGCAGACTTAGTGTCCCTTCCAGTCCTGTGTCCAAGCCATTTATGAAGCTGTTGAAGACCACAGGGCTGAGGATGGAGCCCTGTAGAACCCCATCGATGACAAGTCACCAGTCTGGTGTCACCCCATTCACTGTAACCCTTTGTGCCTGACCCCTAAGCCAGTTGCTTACCCATCCCATAATGTGTTTATCCAGCTCTGATCTGGATGGTTTGTCCAGAAGGATCCTGGGAGAGGCTGCATCAAAGGCTTTACTGAAATCCAAGATTACATCAACTGCCTTCCCTTGGTCACCCTTGATCAGGGTGGGTTATCCTGTCATAAAAGGGACTCATATTTGACAATCAGGGCTTTCCACTCATGAAGCCGTGCTGGCTGTGACAAATGACTGTGTTGTCCTTCAGGTATTTTTTATTACCTCCCAGAGAAATTTTCTTTGAAATTCGGCCAGGCACTGAAGTGAAAGTGACAGGCCTGTAGTTTGCAGGGTCATCCCTCTTGCCATTCTTGAAAATCTGGGCATTATTTGCCAGCTTCCAGTAGAACTGGGGCTTTTTCAGATTTCCATGGCCATTCAAAAAGCATTTTGAGAGATCTTACAATGACTTCACCTGTTCTTTGAGTACTGTGGGATGAATCCCTTCACATACCATAGATTTACAGGGATCAAAGTAGAGCAGCAAATCCCACATACATTCAGTGTTTAGTGGGAGTTTATCATTCTCACAGTCATGGTTGTCCAGCTCAGCACTCTAGGACCCCAAGAACCCATCGTCAGTTTTTAAAGCATAGTGCAGGAAGCTTAGGACGATGCCTAATGGGAGTCATTGTCTTTTTTTATAATATCTGCCCAATGACAAAAGGTACTGAACAGTCTGTCCCACTTTAAGCATTCTCAGTGGAGGGGAGGATGAATCAAGAAAGGATTGGAGGGAGTAAATCTTATGTAAAAATAAGAAGGAAATACAATATTTTTCTTATGTAAGGTAATTCCACACTTGAGCCATTGCCCTAGTCGTCTTTTCTGGCTTTCTGTCTTTCTTTGCTCAGCAGGCACAACGGTGTCTTGGGATATGAAGGAATAGGACTTCTTTTTTTTTTCTTTTTTTTTTTTTTATGGTAGGCAGCATACTTACGTGAATCTATGTGTAATGCCAAAGGTTAACACAGTTGCATTGTTGTGTTAAGATATGGTGGTGTCAGGAGTACCCAAGGAGAATGGGATCCTTCATGCTGATGAGATTGCAAGCATGGCTTTAGACCTTCTGGATGTCTGCAAGACTTTCAAGATCCCACACAAGCCCAGTACCCTCCTAAAGATAAGAGCAGGAATACATTCAGGTATGTTGAGATAGCTGAAAAAGTCTTCCTCTGGCCTTACAAATGCCTCTGTAGTGGCCATTTCCTCGCCATTAAATATGAAGTTAATTTTTTGATATGCAGTGGAACACAACATAGAGGTCATCCCAACAGAATAATTTATTGGATACATGAGATATTGGTACCCAGTTTTGAATACAACATTGGAAACATCCCACAGCTCTCGTGCCTTTGCTGATGTGAGTTAGAACTGCCATTTCTTTCCCTTACTTTTCCTTATCAGCTGTTCTCTTCTCACAGTGAGCTGTTTATTGACACTCTGATCTAGCCTTTACTCTCAGACTCTTAGGTCCTTGATTTAATCTGATGTATGGTTGCAATTCTTTCTTGATAGACAGACAGAGTTGGACACATCCTGTGCAGCCCAGAATCTGCCAACTAACTAATCAGTGTACATTGTCTTAACAAAAAATCATATATTCTATGTTTTGAATCACTTGTAAGACAGATTTGTAGCTCATGTAAAGACAATACTGACACTCAGACTTTATCCAGTTAACAAATTAGATTTAAGATAGGGTAGGAAGCAGCCACAAGGCGCATAAATGACTATGTGATTTATAAACATAAAATGCCTTGTTTTCTATTTCTTAACAGGAGCAGTTGTAGCTGGAGTTGTTGGAACCAAAATGCCACGGTACTGTTTATTTGGAGACACTGTGAACACAGCTTCCAGGATGGAATCTACCAGTGAAGGTAATAAGGAGCAAACTGCAAGTGGGATTTTAATCATCCCTGAATTAGTTCTTTTAAAATGTTGGGATGAGTCTTGAGACCTGACCTATTCAAATGATTCTGAATCCAGTAAAGAGATTTTTGATTTCTGGGTCCAGTCTGCCTAGGGACAAATTATTTGAGTAATATTCTCTACAACCATTTTTGTAACCAGATCCCCTTATTTCTCAAGTCTCAGAAAGGGATTTTTGTGGCTTTGAAGTTTCTCTACAGTAATAAAAGGTAGAAATAAAACAAAATGAGAGGCAAGTGGTGATGTTCACTATTTCTATTTGTTCCTGGCACCCAGATGGATTTATAGTAAAAATATTTGAATTACTCTTCTTTTATTGCTGATAACTTTCTCTAATGGGGAGCACAAGAAACAGCAGGATATCATAGGAGCTGTGTCTGTGTTTAAGCAGTATAGAAAATGATGTATATGTCCTCTCGAAAAGAGTTTAAACAGAAATGTTGTGGAGGCATTCTCACCACGTCTTCCTAAGAGATAACAGAGCTCCAAGTTTACTTAGCAAGCTTCGTTTTTGCCAGTATGAACATCTGGAACCTCAGATTCTGAAATACTTTAGCTGATCAAGAAGAACTGAAAGGAAAAAAGAAAGACTGAGTAATTCAACATCACAGAACCATGATGCCTTGTTTCTTTTCCTTCATGAAACGAAGCTGAGTTGTTTTATGGCTCACATTGCAATGCATTGCAAATTAACTAGGCACATACAAGATTCTTCAAGTTTAATTTTGTGGTAAAAACCAATGCTTTCACCATCTATCATGATCCACTAGAAACAAGGCAGAAAGACAGGGTAATGGTCCTAAATGATGTATTTGAAAATTTTGAAAGGATTTGAGAATCACAAGCATCCATTCCTTCTCACCATTTTTATTTTTCCAAAGCAAATGCTAACCTCGATGGAACACCTATAACTTCATTTGATTTCTGTCAGTCTCCCACCTAACTCCTTTCATGCTCCCTGTGTCATCTTTTCTGAATTCCTTTAAAACTAATACCTCGTAAATCTGCTTCCATCATCCATACGTTATCTTTTTTTCTGTATGCCAGTCTCTTTCTCAGATGGTGCATCAACACTACAGACTTCAAAGTGAAGACAGAACATTTATCTTTCAAGGTTTTATTTTCTCTCTCTCTTTTTTTTTTCGGCTACATACATCTGAGGACCTCAAATTACATTACCAAGTTTTAACCCTAAGATGATTGCTTTAAAATAAATTGATTACTAGCCATGTGTATTAAAAAATGCTGTCGCCTGGAATCTGAGTGCTAGTGCCTTTTTCTCAAGCAAGATGAAAAGTTGAAATATAATGTATCTGCTGCAAAGAATATTTCTGAGATATGTATCTACATATGTTGAAACTACAGGCAGTGTTTAAACAAATAAAAGTGGGTGTTATAGAACTGTCATTTTCTAATTTAAGAAAAATCAGTGAGACAATCTTGGCCAGTCCTGCTATCATCTGGGATGGTTTTAAACAAAGAAGTATATTGATTGGCTCTGTGTCACAGAACTTTACGGGTGAAAAAACTTTCCTCTAAATTTTTTAAAATTTTGGCAAATATCATCTCTTCCCACTATGTTAATTTACAGGTTTCATTTTGGAGTCAGAGCAAGGATGGCTATTTCTTTAATGTTTAGACTTTACTGAAAACTAAATATGCTGAGAAAGCACTGGGTCTTTATTGACCAGGAGGTAGAACTGTGTATAGTTTTTGTCACCAGATGAAAAGGATGCTCATCAGCAGCACAGATAGACAACTGCAGAGAAAGCAAAAATATTAGATGCAGAAAGTGAAAAGTAGTGTTTGTTGACAGCCCCATATTTGTCCTGAGATGCTCTCACAAACAGGCCAGGATACTGGAGCTTGGGTGCAAACATTTTGAATAACAAATAACAAGGAATGAAAACAAAGACTTGAAAAAAATACCCAAGGGGAAGTTCATTAATGAGTCTCGAAATTTTTGACACATTATGTGAGATGGGTCTCTCTTAGATGTACAAATTGTTTGGTAATATGATATTTATCTTTCTTTCCAGCTCTTAAAATACAGTGCAGTTCAAGTGCATACCAGCTGTTGGAGCAGATTGGAGAGTATGTGTTAGTATGCCGTGGGAATTTACAAGTCAAGGTGTGTATGCAACATTTATACTCAGCTTTTCAGAGAGGAGAGTGTGAAAATACTCTGGAGTCCCTGAGTTTTAACCCATGCAGTTCCCTATATCTTTTAGTTCTCTGTGTCTCACAGTGCTTTGGTTAGACTAATTCCCATACTTGAAGAGAGCATGTTCAGATTTTAAGCCAGGACAAATTCCATGGACTTGTTCATGGGACAAACCTGGTAAGTCAGAGATAAGGACTTAGTCAAGCCTGGAAGTCTTCCATGGCACATTCACTGTCACAACTGCTTGAAATCAAAAAAGGTCCTTCAGAGACATTACAGATCGTCATGTGAGTTCCACAAGAGAATTAACATACTTGTGGATCCAGTCTTGGATGGGACTTCAAAGAATTGTTTTAATTGATATTACTGCTATTATCTTTTGTGGAAAAGTTTTATGCCTCATTTTTCCTCTATGTAAAGTGGCTGACATGCACATATTTCTCCTTTTGGGACTTGTTTTGAGTTGTAGTAACAAAATTATTTCATAAATGACAGATAATGTTATAACCCTGTGACTAATATTCTTCCTTAGGGGAAAGGAGACATGGTCACATACTGGCTTGAGGGTAAGAAAGCCTCTGTCACCCAGAAGGCAGTCACCAGCACTCCTGGGACTCCTCAAGATGCCAACAGAGTTTCATTTAGTCCAAAACCAGGTGTTCTTCCCAGTGATCCTCTCTGAAGTCCTGCTTCCTAGTCACTCATTAACTCCAGTATCCCTTCTGCTTTCAGTCTCTTAGGTCATCCTGCTGAATTAGAAAATTAGAAAAGGGATAATACACCCCTTTGGCCTTGTGAATGTATTAGCTCAGGCTCTATTTACCGGTGTTTCTCCCAGCAGTGGCTCTGAAAATACAAAAGAAGCAAAAAACCCATCTTATGGAGTAATACATAGAAATGGCCCACCAGCTGCCAGAGCAGAAGGTAGCCCCTAGTGTTGCTTCTTGATTTGACTTTGATGGGAAATCCTCAGCCAACAGCCACCATGACTTCAAAATTAGCTGGTTGGACATTCATTCCAGCCTATGAGGTGCTCCCACAGGAAAGGAGACAGTGCAGTGTTACTGTTCAGTGATATCATAAGCCCTGTGGGCATGGTTTTGTGCTGTGAAAGGGAAAAATGTGTGTATTGTGTGAGGAAGTAAGATCCATCAAAAGAGGAGGATGAAGCAGAGAAATTATAGTAGATACAAATTGAAACAAGAATTTGTACTCCTACTTCCATTTCATCCTCACTATCTGGAGCATAGAAAGAAGAATTAAGAAAAAAGTCTGGTGTTTCCATACAGCCATTTCCTAGTGACACCTGCCATCTTGTTGCAGAGACCTGAAAATCTTGGGAGAGAAATGCAAGGCATTGTGTGCTGTTGCTAAACAGGATAAAGTTCACTACGGTTGCTCTTGTCTTTGGCTGCTCTGGGATTTCTCTGAAAAACAGCTCTTAACATTAGCTGATGTTGTTGCTTTTATGAAAGTTGCAGTGAAACTACTGGTGCTGGATAGCTGTCTGTCAGTGAAATCAGGCAGCCCTCTGAGTCACTGTGTAATTTAGGACACAGTTTAGGAAAGGTCATTCCTGAGCCAGCATTTCCTGTAAAGAGAGAACCATCACTACAAGTAGAGTAATCTTTAGATGAGCATTGATGAATCCGTGACCATTGATGGTGTTGGCTTTATTTAAAGACTTACTTTTTGGGGCTTATCTATTTTGAAGAGTTTAGCCCATTCAAGTTCAACTGGTTAACAAACAATCTAACAGAGTAAATGAAACTGAGACACAGAGGATATCAAATGTCAAAGCCTTTCCACCATAATGTGAACTAGACTGGATAAAGCTAAACTGGAGGAGATAAAAAGGGAGAACTTTGAGTGACATAGCACCACTTATTCCTGCTTATTCTGCTCCCTTACCCTTCTGTCTGTCTTTGATCCTAGGTATAAGAACAAAAACATGCATGTAGTTGCAACTTTTCTCATATAAATTTGTGTAGTTAAACCAAGCAGCTGGCTACTTGTTCATGTTCCTATGCAGCTATCATAGCTACAACTTTTAATTCCAAGTATGTGCTGTATAATAGTGATAGGGGTGTCACACTACGGTCTTTTTTCAGCCTCTGTGAGAAGTAAATGCAGCAGTAGTGATAGATTTTTGAGGGATGCCTAAGAGGTAGAAAGTTAAATACTTTCAAATTATAGGAGATTTTTTTAACTACACAGAAAAGATATATAGCATTCTAAGTCTGTGTACATCTCAGAATGTATCTGCAACTTGAATGGAACAAAAATTGCAGCAAGGAACATAGACATACCTGCCTATGGCACATAAAGTGCCAACAAAGATTCCAACATAAAGTCCAGCCAAATTTTTTTTAATCAAAATTTTTAATTAGTTTCATATTTTTCTAAGCTTAAAAGTTCCATTCTCCTTTTTAAAATTTTGCATTAGAAGGTATAGTATAATTTTTTTGTAATCTTTGCAGAATAAACCTTTTAGTTATCAGTAGCCCAGAGATATCCTTTAATACAACCATTTCCCTTATCCAATTGCTGTCTAGAAATTGTGAAACTCTCTGCTCTATTTTAGTGCTTCATGATGTATTAGTTTATATTATCTTAATAAGTTTGCATTTGTTTATATTTTATTAAAAAGTTGCTTATCTTTATCAAATGTGGATGTGAAAGTATAGGTTTTGTCCATAGCATTTCAGTTTTAACTCTTCTGTTTTATTTTAATGTTGTCTATAGAATTAAAAGACTTGTTATAAGTGTCTTATGAGTTTAAAATCTTCTAAATAGAAATGAGTGATGAGTGACTAACAGCAAGCTTGCTGGATTGGCAGCTTTAACCACTGACAAGTCCTTGGGTACTATTCAAGTTATGCTGAAGATAGCAGAGACTCTTGCTGATTTCAGGAGTCTTAGAGCCTGGTAGTTTTCTAGTAAAGAGGCGCAGCCTGAAGAGCACCTGGGTCAACCTACCTCAGTTTTATTGTTACTTCCTGATCCTCTCCTTGAACAGAGCATCTCCAGAATGACAATTATTTTCTACAGACTGTTGAATCTGCCATGTCTTTCCTGCAACTTCAAGCAATAGTCCTTATTAATGTCAGTTTGTCTGATGACTGTGATGATGTGACTGACTTCAGAAGATAGAAGTATGGTAGTGAACGTTACAGATAAAAACAGAAGTGTCCTCAGTCAACTGACAAGCATTTTAAGATTAATGTCAGGCATTTTGACAGATGTAGTCAATGGCAACGGCCATATTTCAGATGCAGGAAAGCATTTACCAGCTGGTGAAGCTGAAGTATGATAACCAGAACAGTGCTCATCTGTGAGATACTTTGAATCCACAGAGGTTCACATCCCAAATTTGGAGCCAGTCAGCTAATCTAGCAAGCATTCTTTTCTGAAATGGCACTATATACTAGAAGTATGTGATGTGTTCTTCCTTTTCTTAGTGATTTTATCTATGGCAGAAAATGGGAAAGCAATTGCAATAATAGAGCTGAAGAAGTGAAGGTGATATGTACTTTATAGATCACTTCACACAGTGGCCATTCATTTTCTACAGTGGTGCAAGATGATACAGAGGATACTAAGACTCTATTCACAATGTGGTGATTTTATGGGAAGACTGTGCATTCTGATTATTGTTTATTGCAGCTCCATCTACCTACCAGTGAGAATGCAGGCAAGAACACACAAAAAAAAAATCACACAACACAAAAACTGACTTTTGAGAGTCTTTTATTAGATTGATGAACCTTCACTATATTGTTTCAACTTGAATATTGAGGAACAGACTGAATAATCACAATATTTTAAAAAATCACAACAAGTAAAGCCAAAAATTCATTAATGTATTTCTAAGTGTAAAACTTCCTAGATTTTATTCAAACCATGGGCATTGGAAAAAGACTGTGTTTTGCCACCAATAAGTTATTCTTTATCCCCAAGATTAGGTAGCAAACATATTTTATTAGCTTGTTATTGGTGTGTGTAGGGGGTCCCCAATTCTAAGGTTCTTTTTTTTTTTTTTTCAAACAGAAAAGTTATCTGCTTCCTTGTACAGCAAATTAGTGAAATGAAATAAATTAATTTGTTTAAATAAAAGTGAAGTGAAATCAGGTGTCCTTTGCAAACAATGCAGGGAGCGTTGAGCCTGACTGGGAAGTCAAAGGATGCAGCGTCCCTTTAAGATCAATGTCTGATTAGTATGAGATTTCCCCAACTTGTAGAACTTCTCTCCCACCTACTCAGACCCCTAAAAATTAATAGATCTTCCATCTGAATTGACCTCAAAAGTAGAAATCTTTGGTTTTTTAAAGAGTGTTTTTCTGGGGCTATCCTTTCGAACCTGTAAAATGACAAGGCTATGCAAGATTGTTCTGATTATACTCCAGCTGAGTACCATCTGCTTTTCAGCTAATGAGCACCTTGTCCTCCTAACTCCTCTCCCAATTCTTCCCTCCTTCAGTATAAAACATTGTGCTGTAGATATTTTACATTCTAAATTGGAATTTGAAGATAAAATATTTTGCAATAAAATGTTCTCTCCAAATAAGATACAGGGAAATTGCCTTTCCTCTTAATGTAAATTTTGGTTTAAATTTAAATGCACTTTCAGATGTAGAGATATAAAACTGCCAGGCTTTGAAATGGGACAGAGTGGGTGTTTAGAATTTGTTTGTGTGGGGACCCTAATGACTGAAGCCTTCCAAAGAACACCCATGAATCCACGTGATATTATTTAATGTCCCACAGCATAGTAACTACAGTCCCCTGGTTCACATAGCAAAACAACCTACCCCACTTTATTATTCGTACACCATATTTCCACTGCACTAACTATGTCTTAAACACATATGCAATCCTTTTTGGAGCTAAATTCCAAAGCCTGGATTCAATAGTTTTCGTACAGCACTAAGTTTGACCTGGAAGCTACACATGAAATGTTTAGTGTTACACCTTTGTGCAATTTGCCTTGGATTTCAACAGCAACAAAATAAGTACTTCCTACCAGTGAGTACCAAACATGAAGCTAATCTAGCATCCTTATGTCCATGACTGTGCACAATTGCTGATTATCACTGCATTTCATACTAAAATACAGTGGTGTGAAAATCAGTGTTTTGATGAGATCTAAAATCGGATCCCCACTACATGGTAATTTTTTTCTTGTAGCTCCTTTCATGCCTTCAGGCAGGAAAACACACTCTGTCCCTACCTGAGGAGCCGTCTGGGTAAGCTACCACAGATACAATACACATGGAACAGTGCTAAACATTCTGCTTTTTTGACCAGAATTCAACACAGTTAACCTGACAAGGTAATGAAATACTGTGTATGATGCATTTTTGGTCTCTTTTGCTTTCATGAAGACCTCTCCTGTTCTACTTTCACTAGAAGATGTGAGAGAACAGAGCCAGATTTTCAAAATGTTTAACCCTTTTTTACTCCTTGAGGAGTGAAAAGGACACTTTAGGTTGAAAAAAAATGCTGGAAATCTATCTTTCAGAATTGACTACAGGTTCACTGGTGAAACACCAGTGGTTTGGGGAAATGCTGAATGCAAAGCATTGGAAAAATTCAGATTTTAGTTGCCGGGATTTCACAGGGGCCATACTGAAACGCAGACATGGAATGTCTTAACTCTGTTGGAAGAACTGTGTGTTCTTGAAGAGCTACAACAGAGTTGTTCTTAGAAGATTTTTCTCCCAAAGAAAGGAAGGAATTTTAAATTGCAGCAATAGATTTGAGGCAAAAAAGCTGGGTAAGGTGTTGGAAAACCACCTCTGAGGAGATCTCAAATTACTGTGTTGCTATGATTGTGCATTCTGTTACCTGCCTTGCAGACATATGTATAGCATATATACACACACCCATCCAGGGTGCAGTTTGTAAGTAAAAACATTAAGCATAAACACCTCTGTGTATCTGACACAAGGCTAATCCATGCAACTGTTCTGAACACAAAATGCACAAAGATTTAAAAACTAGTGAAAGCTGAATCTACATGTCTGGTAAAGACACCTAGCATTGATAGGACTCCTAAATTAAAGGTAATGCTTACCTATGAAAGTTTGCCAGGGTGCATGAAGGACTTCTCAATCCACTCTCTCTGTGGTTTCCAGACATAAAAGAGCACATTCCACCAGAGAAGCAGCAAACCCACCAACAGTTCTCCCTGTAGGGATTGCATGTTCAGGCTGGCTGCAGAGTGGAAACGGGCTCAGCATGAGCTACTTTGCAGCTGATGCCCCATGCCGTGTGTCAAGAGAACACCTATAGCCTACTAATTAGGAAACTCCTCTGCAAGTTTTAATACAATTTGTATTAGAAGCATGGACAGAAACCTTTCAGGACTCAAAAGTTTCCTATGCCATGGCTTTACTGGCAACATGCTGAGAGCCAAAGTCCTGTGTCCTAACTGTGCTCTGCAACTAAGTAGGTTAGTCCCTACACGCACATAAAATCAGGTTGGCAGTGCTTGGTGGCGTGACAGTCACCCACCTCTAACCCATGCCAAAATCCCAAGCTTGTGCTGCAAAAACTGACAATATAATTGAATGTCTCAACATAACAGCTTAGATTGGATGGATGATGTAGTGTCAAATTCTACCACCCTGGCCAAACAGCGGAACTCACTCTGCAATGTCTGGTAGCGGCAGAGATGGTGAGAGGGTCAGCAGCTGTTTCTCTGGTAATTACGACATAATAAATAGTTACTGGAGCCAGAACTGCAGAGAGTTTGGATCAGAGGCGGAGGAACTGCCTCTGCAAGAGTATGACATTTCTGCAGAATGCGGATCAAGAATACAATACCTGTCCAGAAGGACACACTCACCTCTTGCTTATTCAGTTCCAGGCCAAAAGGACCCCAGGTATTGTTTTCTACTCAGGAGGACAAAGTGCATGCTGATTAAAACTTCAAATTGTCTTTTAAAGACTTTGCAGTGATCAGCTAGTATGACTGTAAAAATGCTACTTGTGACAACAGAAATTTATACAAAGCAGTACAAGATTGCCTTTTGTTGATCTGCATACCACATTGTCTCTTAAAAGACAATAAACTACACTGTAGCACTATGGTAAATGCTATTGTAAAAATAAAGTTTATATATCTTAGGAACTTCTCTAAATGTCCAAATTGCTGTTGTCCATTAAATGCTTTATACACCCTCCCATCCATACTTTAGGACCAAACAATACATGGTTCACAAGACATTTATACCCCAAGATATTTATCCCCCAAACTGAGCTCCCCCTACAGCTTCGTGCACTGTTTGGAAGAGAGCATTGAGGAGAGAAGTGGGACTTTGACCCGGAGGTTTTTTAAAGTAGCAAGAACAGAAAGAAGCTCTCATCTCTGGTCACAGCTTGGAATCACACCCCAAGCTGTGGTATTCTGAAGCCAAATTCAGATTTGAAGCTGCCTCTGAAAAGCAAAGCAAGTATTCCTGCTTGTTCTAAGATCAGCACTGGTACCACAAGTTCTAATGTCCACATGAGCTGAAAGAAAATAAAGTCCCAGGTGCTCTCTAATCTGGGCATGTTATCTGCATAAAAAATTTGAAAATGCTGTCATAATGTCCGTGATCAAATATGCATTATATTTCTACTGGCAAAACTATAAAAATGTCACTTTATTAAAAAACCCCAAACCAACAGAATCACAAAATCCCCAAAACAACAAAAACAAACAAAAAACGTACCTTAACACCTAACCGTCGCAAAAAAAAAAAAAAAAAAAAAAAAAGACTTTCATTTTCAAATTCAAAAATTCATATTTTTAAAATGGTCAAATTAATTTCCATTTCATTCTCTACGAAACTAGCAGGAAAACAAAATAAGAAAAAGAAAGAAAGAGGTTTCAGAGGCAGCACTAATTTATTTCTCTAATTTCAAATTCTCATACTTCAATAAAAAAATTTAGAGGATTATGGTATATTAGCCTAGAAAAATTGCTTCAAGTTGTATTTTATTTTGAAATCTTAGCTGAATGAATGGAGGGATGACATCGCCTGTAAATATCAAATTTTAAACACACATTTTTTATATCTATCTCTTTCTGTATTGTGGGAAGTTTTTCCTCCCCTTAAACTTTGCTTGAATACAAGGATTCTCTTGTTTTTATACTAAGAATAGAATAAAGCACATGACTCAGATCTGCATGTCTGTGTATGAAGTTATGTATCTACTACTCCATTTGTCACTAAAGTTTGCTGTCTTCTCTTGAAAAAGCTCATGTAACTTTTGAGAGAGAACATCTAATCCTAGACAAAATGGAAAAACTTGACTGCTTCCTATATATATATATTTGCAGAACTGTACAAATCTAGGTTCCCAGCGGGCTGGTGCCTTGCTCTCTTATGCAAGGCAAGCGATTACTCACAACCTTGTCAAAGGCACCAGGCAGGACCCAGTAGCCTGTTTTCTCATGATGGGTCTGATCTCCAGGGATGCCGAGCACCCCGGGCATGCAATGAGACCCTCGCCTGCTCTGCTTAGAAGCAGAAAGCAAAAGACCCTGTTTGTCATCATGTTCATCAGCAGTATTTTAGCTGTTGGCTTCAGAGGCCAAGAAGTAAGATGTCCAGGAAGTCAAAAACTTCCTCTGTACATTAAGGAATAAGATCCTGCAGTGACTGAGCCTAAGCAGGAGGCAAGCTGCTGACAGCAACTGAGTGCTTTTATGTGGAAGTTGAACATGTCAGGGAGAGGGTCTGTTTTTGTGGAATTCCTCTGCTCTTGGATGAAACCTAGCCTGCACAGGCTGCAGGTGTTCATTTATTACCACAGTACTGTTGCTGCATGCCTGAGCAGCAGAGCTGCCTGTAACCACCTATTCAGAGTTTTTGCCTGAATAGGTGATTTACCCTCAACTAGCTACTCTTTTCTGAATTTATCCTGATAGTATCCAGATGTCCCACCAAAACCCGGCCAAAGGGTTAACATCTTATTTGGTCTGAAAGACACCAAGCTAACTGGAAAATTGTTTCCTTCTTCTTGAAACTTCTTTAGAGACTGGTTGTCTGTTACAATTTGACATAAGTTTCTCAACAAACAAACAAATACACACATAAGTATATGTATAAAATTTACATTCACTTTCCGGACAATTCCATGGGCATGGAAAGCCTCATTTAAGTGCAAAATTCCTTTTAATTTTCTACAGAACAGGTTGCTACAAACGAAAGGCTGTTTTTTCTTATTTCCTACTCTGGTAACTCAGTATGTTTCTCTGGTACAACTTATGGTTGACAAAAACCAGCTAAGTAGGAACAGCTATTAAGACTTTCATCACACAGGAACTTTTTGGCATTCTGGGAATTTACTTGTAGGAACTGGGGCTTTGTGAGATGCTAGCAAATTACTCTATGCCTAAGACCTGAACACTCAGAGCAGCTGCTTACCACGCACATTGTGTTATACCACATCTCTGTTACCTACACTGTAGAGGTCAGGTGAGATGTCTATGCACAGCATGGAACATGCAACTTAGTGTTGGGCAGAATAGCCAGGATTTGTATTTCAGTATGTAAACTGCAGGCTCTGAGTTTAAATGGTTAGTCTTCACCACTCACTTCACATTTTCTTGCTATGTATCCATAAGCTGTGAAAAAACTCTCTGTCAGTCAGGTCCTTCTCCCAGCAAAGCATGGCTTTGAGACCCCTGAGTGGACTGTCACCATGCATTCCCCATACAGAAATATCTGTCATTTTAGAAAAGGCACAAGAAAATGGCATTTTCAGAAGAGTCAGATCCCACTCTGAACATAACTCACAGAAGTCTATTCCTGAAACAATTTTTGAGGTACTGAAATATATTTTAAAGACCTGAGTTCACTGACATCTGCTCCTAGTCTCTGCAAGAACTGTGTCGTGTTCATGTTGCATTCTCCTTGTCAAGTATGTGCCTAAAATCCAGAAGTGTTAGAAACATTCCAGTGAACTCAAGACCAGTGGAAAATTAAGCTAACACGTCTATGTTCATGCTACTGAGGATGGGTTAGTCTTCAAAAACTCTCCTGAGCCTGTCTGGTTCCTAGGAGACTTTCAGAAGAGCCCATCGGGTCGGGACATCTATTCCTTTACACAAAGGAAAACAAAATGCTGCCAGGACAAAGGGAGACAAATGACTTCTATACTCCTTGACATCAGCCAGCTGTTAGAGTTCATGCTGACATCTCTCAATCCCTCCCAAAATGAAGTGACAGTATTTCAAAAACTTATTCAGCCATAGAGCACCACATTCTTTCCTACAGAGAGCTCCAGAGTTTCATTCAGCTCTCGATCTTAGCTGACAGCTACTGCTGCCCTGCTGCCAGTGTGCCTACGGGCTTGGGTACAATATGCAGCAGGAAAACCAAAGGGAGGAAAAGGGAGAAAATAAAATTAAAATGCAATTTCTTTTTTTCCAAAACTGAAAAATTGAATTCTTTAACCTTTAAACATGCTTGTTTACTTACAGAAAGCGTACTTCAGGCACAAAAGGTTTGAGTATCAGTCACATACCACTTTAAATTGAAATAGTATCAGGATTGTCCCATGCAGTCAGCTATGTTATCCCCTATCAAGAAGTTGACGTTGCAGTTTTTGTGTACATACATATATATAAAGTATGTATCTTTCACACAACGGTCTCCTGGTCTGAGTTGACTCCAGTGGGGTTTATGTAACAACAGTACCTGTCATAAGGGCTGTTATCCTTGTAAGAGCAGACAATGATACTATCTTTAGGAGCCACAAAAATGTTGTCTTCAATGTCAGGGCAAGGAGTGCTGTCCCTGCTGGGAGAAGAGCTCTTCTTCTCCAAGGCACTGTATGTGGAGCCATCTCCCACGAACACGTTCTCTGGCATCTCTGGGTAACAGCTCTCCAGGTATTTCAGCATCTCCTCCTGCTCCACCTTTTTGGCGAGGCTCTTGCACTCTGCCGTGGCAGCGGCGGTGGTGCCGGAGGTGCAGATGAACACGGTGTCCTCTCCCCTTAGTCCTCTCCTGTCCTTGCGGTAAGATTTCCTGGGCAGCTCGTCACAACTTCCCTTGCCAGACTCCAGGTCCGAGGGGGTCCTTAGCAGCTCCACGACATCCCGGTCCTTGACCTCCTTACAGCACGGACGCATGTTCTCGGGACATTTGGTGCAGCCGTCGGTCTTTCTGGTGAGGGCGATGGCGGCGATGCCCGGCAGGCAGATGGCCGGCCCGATGGCCAGCAGCGGGATGTCCCCCAGGGTCTCTCCCTTGATGCCGGACACGGTGAACATGAAGCCGAACACCAGAAAGACGCTGACCAGAGCCACCACCAGCCCCGTGCGGGGGTTGATGTCGTCGGGTCTCAGGGTCCGCGCCATCCAGCTGGTGCGCACGGGCACAGCGCCGTCCCCCGGAGCGCCCCTCGGGGCGGTGGGCAGCCGCTCCCCGGCGAGCCTCCGCAGCTTCCCGGGCAGCGCGGCGCGGAGGGCCCCGACAGCCGGCACCGCTCGGCTTCCCCTCGGCGGAGCCGCAGACGGAGGGCGGGCCGGGGCCGGGAGCTGTCCTGCCTCCTGCCTCCTCCCTCGCTCCCTCCCTCCCGCGCTCGCTCCCTGGCTCCCCGGAGCCGGCCGGAGCGCCTCGCCCGCCTGCGGCCCCTCCGCGCCC